>JAANIC010000530.1:102396-180349 GCA_017607545.1 Acromyrmex charruanus | reverse complement strand
TTAATATAATAAAGAATAACTTTTAAAATAATATTAAATATATTAATTCAATAAATTCTTTTAAAAATTCTTTAAATCGTTTTAATTTTTCCCAATAAATATAAACATTACATAAATATTACAGAAATATTACATAATATTACAGTGATATTTCTGCGATATGTTTCAGTAATATTTCTGTGATTCATTTTCGCGAACATTGCAATATTATTATGACATCTCAATAATATGTCAGTGACATTTCACTGTAATATTGCAATGGAAAAATGATATTGTTATGATATTACGTACTATGTGAGTATATACAGAGTGACGGGCTGCGAGGAGCGGGGATGGCTTAGCAGGCGCGCTTGTCGTTCGAGTTTAAAGGCTCGCGGCAGTGCGCGGATCTACTCTCCGCGCGCCATGCGATCGGTAGGCTACCTTCGATAATAGTAGGTCAGGCGAACGTGCGTATTCGATTATCTTTAAACGTTAATATCTTGTTAACTATTATGCACAAACTGCAAAATGGTAGAAGACTTTTTGACTCAGTTTAATCCGCTCTACTTACGAATGGGGCCGAAATTTNATCAAATTTCGTAATATATTTAAAAAACTGATATATATATATATATATCAGTTTTTTAATTGTATTCTTCTACAAAAAATAGAATTCTGACTTCTTTTCGGAATATTTACCGAAAAAATCTGGATATATTAGATGCTTCAATTAATTCTCGTTGTTGACCGGGAGAGGTCAGTATTTGTGCTATTTCAACATGATTGAAAGTGACTGCTGATGTATATGAAAGTACTGTCAATAGGCTTTCATAATTAGTATGTAACATTTGATTGAATGCAAAAAACATAATTTTTTATCGCATTAAAAATGTCAGATTTTGTACCAAAAAAAGAGTATTTGCGGGAAGCATTACTTTTCTATTTTAATCTCAAGAAATCTGCTGCTGAAAGTCATCGTTTGCTAGTGGAGGTTTATGGGGAGCATGCTCTTATCTGAAACAACTTGCAGAGATTGATTTAGAAGATTTAAAAACAACGATTCTGACGAAAATGACAAAGAGCGCCCTGATCAGCCGAAACAATTTAAAGAGAATTGAAGGCATTACTTCAAGAAGATTTATGTCAGACGCTCAAAGAGTTGTCGCAAATATTAAATATCGATGAATCAACAGTTAGTAAACGTTTAAAAGCAATAGAAATGATCCAGAAACTAGAAAATTCCCATGAATTGACATTGAGAGAAAGAGACATTGCGAAACGTTTAGCCATTTGTGAATTGCTGCTTCAAAGATAAAAACGGAAGTCGTTTTTGCATCGAATTGACTGACGATGAAAAATGGATTTGTTGCGACAATTCTAAGCGCAAGAAATCATGGGTGCATCCCGGCGAACCATCAACATGAACGCCAAAACAGGAAAGAAGGTCATGCAGTGCATTTGATTGATTGATTGATTGAACTTTTATTTCAATTCTAGGATAAACTCTTTAAAAATTGTATAACAATGTACTTTACAATGATAGAGTTATAACAATGGAAATAACAATTATAACATAAAATAAAAAAGTAAATGATAATTATAATAATAATAGAAAATAATAATAAAGAATAATAATAAATATAATAATATAGAAAAAAATAAAGTAAAATAAAATAAAATAAAAAAAAAGAAAAAGAGAAAGAAGCTAGAGTACTCGACCAACCCTGTCAAATCCTCACACGACACGGCGCCTCAGATGACAGAAGAGAGCGGAAAGAAGTAAGTAACTTGGTTTTCCTGATCGATCTGGGTAGAGAATTTCAGAGTGAGGAGGCTGCGTATGCAAAAAAGATAAGCTGATGTTCTGCAGTTCGGTACCATAAGATCAAGATGGGAGACACGAGATGTCGCACGAGATTTTGAGCAGAATCTCAGTCCATCAGCAAGATACGATGGAGTATCAGTATTTAGAATTGAATAAATCAAACAGTCTATTAAATATAGTCCTTTCTGTCATCCGAGGGCAACCATCCCAACTTGTTGTAGAAGCAAGTTGAAAATAAAACGCATGTATGCGTTCAACGTCCTCCTGATCTCAAGTTTCTGCTGACCGGTCAAGTCCATACAGAGCAATAATCAAAGACGGGAAGATCAGAGAGGACACTAACCAAACACGTAATGGGATCGAGAGGCTGTACTTCAATTGCCACAAGACTCCGTTCATCCTGTGGAAAAGATTCTTGACATGCTCAGACCAGTTGAGAGTGCTCGTAAGAGTGACGCCAAGGTTAATGACCTGATTGGAAAGTTCATTGGGATGTCATTGAAATATAGTTCGATATTGCTGTTCGCCTGGATGTTATTTACGAACCGAGCACTCCTTAAGAAGCTTTCGTCTTACTAGCATTCAAGATAAAAGAGGTTATCCGATGCCCACCGCGTTATAGCTGAAATGGCCTCCCTGATCAAGGCGAGGGCCCAGTTCCGCAGGAGGAAAATGCAGATAAATTTGGTGATTATCGGCATAAAGGATATGATTACAGTGTCGGAAAGAGCATCTGAGATCGTATAAATTGCAAATAATAAGGGGCCGAGCACTGAATCCTGCGATACTCCTGCGGAGATGGGCGGCCAATTGGAAAGGCAGGTCCCCTAACACATTGAGAGCGACCTGTCAGGTAGAATCTGAACCATTCAAGGACAGCACCAGATAGCCGAAAGCAGAAAAGTTTGAGTAGTAGAAGACCGTGATTGACTGAGTCGAACGCCTTGGAAAAGTCAAATAAAATAAGTAGAGTTACTATTCTACGATCAATGGCCAGCCGTATATCATCAGTGAGCTTGACTAGAGCTGTTGCCTCGCCGAAAACCTGTTTGGAAAGGATCGAGGAGTTAATGAAGATGGGAGGTGAGTTGATCATAGACTATTCGCTCCAGAATTTTTGAAAGATAACACAGTAGAAAAATGGGACGATAGTCCGAAGGAGACGAGGGATTCTTGACTTTAGGAATAGGGATAACATAGGACGTTTTCCAGATGGAGGGAAAGGATGAGAAGATGATTCATTCAACCTTTGATTCACCTCATTACGTAGAGTACGGAAAGAGTCAAAGTTAGCAGGAAACGGGTGTCTGCGAAACATCCGTCTGGCAGCGTCATGCCTGCGCATAAAAAGTCTGATGAACGGGTTTAACCATGGAGCAGGACGCCTTTTTGCCTGAAATGTCTGAAACGGAGCGTGACGGTTGTGTGTTTCCTGCAGATATTTAGTTAAGGTGTTGACTCTAACATCAAGGTCAAGCGAATATATTACATCTGTTCAGTCCAGGCAATAAAGAATTGTAATGCCTCCAGATTATAAGAGGAGTAGTCACGAGTTGAGGAGGAAGACGGAGGTATTTATAGTCAAGAGAGACTTCAGTGAGATCGTGCATTGACAGAAAGGAGAGGACTTGCTGCCGGTACGACTTAACTAACATTTGATCACTGTCAAAGCAGTGATCAAAGCGAGAGTGAGAGGTTGCGGTGTGGTATCAGAAAACGGTATCATAGGTGATTGCTGACACAAAAATCTCGCAAGCAGTCCACATCAAATGACTGGTTATTCAGATTCACATTGAAATCGCCCATGACAATCGCCGAAGAGAGAGAGGGGAGGAGGTCAAAGGACTCAAAGTCTGCCTGAAACATCGCGAAGTGGCCGATCTTTGGAAGTCGATATACAATGCCCAGAAAAAGAGACCGATCCCCCTCCCCGTGCCCCAGTAACACATATCAGCAGTTATGTCCGCAGCATAGCTCAAGCGATGAAACAAGAATTCTCGCATTAAGGCCGTCACGCATGTAAAGACCAATCCCTCCGCCACTCCTCCCCACTCTATCATATTTTATGAGTTGGTAACTGAAAAGGTCGACGAGGACGTGAGGCTTTAACCACGTCTCCGACATGGCAATAAGAGCATAAATGCCCCGCGAGAAATGACAAGAAAATTCAGCGAAGTAGGGGAGAAGGGATTAGTAATTCACGTGGTATTAGCGAAGTGCTTCAGAAGAAGAAGCGCCCCGAAGCATACCAGAAAAAACCCTGAGTATTGGAATGATGTCAATCCTTCTGCCGCATCCGCCTCCTAGCTCAGGATCGACACCACGATCATGAACGATCGACTGCAAAAGCAATCCAGACGCCACAGGAATCGAAAGAAGGGAAGAGCAGTCATCTCGCCAAATGATACATCGGCCGTCGGCATCGCAAGCAGGACACGTCCATCTGCAAAGAGTCACGGGACGCTGATGTGGATGATAGTGGAGCCCTCGCCGCGATGGTTCCGCACATAGACGACCGTTCCCTATCCATGCTCGATGCAACAGATCTTCTCCTACCGCACGCAGCACCTCAGGATCTTCCGCGTGGAAGCAGATAGTCGTTCATTAACATTAATCCGAGAGCCCGCAAGTTCAGTCGCCACCTCTGCACCCTCAAGCGTGCCTTTTGCTCTTTTGCAACTAATTCAGCTGCTGCGAGAATTGCTCGACGACAGCTTAACAATCAGACGGCGAGGGCAGCCACTCTTGGCCGAACTCCCGAAATAGGAAACAATGCACTGGCCGCAGCAGGGACATGGAGGAGGCAACAGCAGCTATAACAGCACGAGGATCTTCATTAGGGAGCTCCACGACTCCGTGAAGAATGATCTCAGAACTGAGTTTATCCCGTTCCAGCGCCTCCAACCGTGCCTCCAGATCAGAGCCACCACCATCGGAGACTGGAGATCCCGCCTTCCCCGCATTCACTTCAAGAGCACAGACACGCTCGACTATGTCCGTTTATTGATCCTGGAGCTGCCGCGTGACAGAATAGAGACTGTCGGTCCTCGCCGAGAGGTCACTGAGAGATAAGGTGAAGTGCTGCACATTAAGTTTGAAAGAGGATAATTGCGTCTTTATCGAGGTCAAATCTTGCAGCGTGGTCTCGATGTTGATGACCTACAGGAGTGAAGAAATGAGCGAATCATTTTCTCCAGTCATGAGGTCCGCCGCCACGCCCGCCGAGCCACAGCTATCAACGCGCGAAGCGCGAGGCAGACACTCGCTCAAATGACCCTCGCACAGCGGGCAGAGGAGTCCAGAGGCACTGGAGTCAGAAACACTTTTCAGAGAAAGCGAGGATGCAGTCCATGAAACACATGCTTAGAGTTTCGATTACAATGACGTGCAGCGGCCGTCTCTAAAAATCTCTTGCAGATTCCACAAACAAGCGTATCATATCGTATAGAGTTTCGAAGTGGAATTGACAGTCAGTAAATAAGATGCGTGTAAACAGCTGATTGCCGCTATACACACATAGACAGACCTCATGCGTATACATTAAGACGCGTGCCAGAGGTAATCGGCGAAAACAGAGATCGGTGGCGCAGGCGCAGAAAGCGAGACTCATGGCTAGCAATCAATTCCAACAAGTGCCTCGTGAATTTCGAGACTCCGAAAACGGTAAAATCGATTGAGTTCAAGACAGCACAGCACAGGGTCAAGCGTTATAGCCCTTGACAGATTATCTGAACAAAGGGCCCCAAAGGGCAACAAACGGCAGAAAAATATAGAGCAGCAAATCGACACGTCTATCTACGTATACTTACTTAGAGAGAGAGAGAGAGATCATTTGGTGGGATCAAGTCGGTGTAGTGTACTATGAGTTACTGCAACTGAGTCAAACCATCAATACTGAACGCTACCGACATCAATTACTGAATTTGAATCGAGCACCCAAAGAAAAACGCTCGCAATACGCCAAAAGATATGAAAGTTATTCTTCTTTATGATAATGCTAGACCACATGTTGTAGAATCAGTGAAGGAAATCTTGGAAGCACTTGAATGGGATCTTATCCCACTCGCCCTATTCACCAGACGTTGCTTCTTCAGATTACAATTTATTTTGTCGGTCGATGAAACATGGTCTTTCTAAGCAGCACTTCAGTTATTTCGAAAAAATGGCTCGATGATTGGATTGCTTCGAAAGAACCTGAATTTTTCTATCGCGGAATCCATTTGTTACCCGAAAAGTGGGAAAAGATTGTACTTTTTGATGGATAATATTGTGAATAAAATATTAGATATCTTTTTGATGAAATAAACATGAATTTTTGTAGCAAAAAACGGCGAAAATTAATTCAAGCACCTAGTAACCAATAGTAGCATTTTTCATTGGTAGAACTAGTGCGCACTCAGTGAACTTTAAAGCCATTGTATACTAGTGATGTAAAGATTTATGTTTAATAAAAATATAGAAACGAGTTAAATCGCGAAATCCTCAATACATTTTATTATGATATTTGATAAAATACTTTTTAGGCATTTTATTAATTGAGATATCTCATTTTTACATTCAGATTAGTGTAGTATACAACGACTTTAATGTGTACTGAGTTATGCCAATGAAAAATACTGTAATATTCTATTAATATTAAGAAAAACAAATAACGAAAAAGTAACCACTCGTTACATTTTGAGTGAGAGTACTGGTAACGAGTTATTTTTGCAAATCAATAACGATAACGAGTTATTTATTAGGAAAAAGAACGATAATGATAACGCGCGGCGAGTTATTTTTATAAGGTAACGTTGCCAACCTTGCATTTGCAATACCTATTACAATAGTGATTTATAATAATTGTAACAGTAGCAGCATTAAATATTAAAATAACAACTGTAGTAATATAATATTATTACTAGTTGCGAAGTTATAAAAATATTAATAGTGATAATATAATAGTGTAGCATAGCGACGTTGTATTTAAAATAGTACGCAAACTATATACATAGTAGATTCCGGATCAATCGATGATGTTTGACATATACCGTATAATTATCCGGTCAAAGAGAAATTGCAATGCATATAGCGTATTATTACTTTCAGTAATGTCAAAGTAGAATCTTCTTCCGTATGTAATGTACATCGCATTTAAACCAATCACTTTTTTCTTTCCTTTTGCGTTTGTCATAGGGTGCATTCAGAACAACCACTCATTGAGCGTTCAGTGAGCGATCGTTGGTTTGAATGCACACATAGTGACATATCTCTCCTAGTTACAAAATAAGTAAAGTTTATAACATTTTACATTTTTCACTTATTACTATGCTAATGACGGCAATTTTACTTAGATATATACACAGTGTTGCATCGTGCCGTGATGAATAGTATACAGGATGTCTGGAAATAATCGCCAAATATTTCATAGGCAGATAGAGCGGACTAATCTGAGTCGAAAAGTCCTCTACCATTTTGTAAGTTTCCCTAATAATTAATAAGATATTAATCCTTAAAGATAGCCGAATACGTGCGCCCGCCCTCTACTACTGCGAAGTATATATACGCTTACCGATCGCTTGGCGCGCGGAGTGGGGAGCGGGGATAGCTTGGCAAGTGCGTCGTTTGAGCTATGGAGGCTCGCGGCGGTGTGCGCGGTGCGGGGCATGTATATAGTACACTTCGTAATAGTAAGCCGGGCGGGCGCGCGTATTCGGCTATTTTTAAGGATTAATATCTCGTTAACTATTGGGGAAATTTACCAAATGGTAGAGGACTTTTCGACTCAGTTTAATCCATTCTATCTGCCCATGAAATATTTGGCAATTATTTCCAGACACCCTGTATATGTTCTGATGTTCTTCGTTTCCGGCCTTGCTGTTAAACAAAAAAAGGCCGAAAACGAAGAACATCAGAACATATACAGGGTGTCTATAAAGTCTGTTACCTCTATATTTTGTAAACGAAATTAGGGTTCAAAATTACGAAAAACCGCGAAATACGTGTTCGATCATTTTGAGAGACTGTTCTTTTAAAAGGGTCGGGGAAGTTGCTCCCTGACGGAAGGAAGTGCCTCAGAAGGTCCCAATTTAAAAATTTCAAAAAGGAATTCTCCCTATTGTAGCATATATCATCGGAAAGGACATAAAAAAAAAAGTTTTTGATTCAATTCGTATGGAGGATAATACATTGACCCGTTCGAGAGTTATTCAGTGTTAAAGTTTGAAAAATTCTATTTGTTCTTACTTTTAATATGTATTGGATTTATTGCAGTAAACTGGTAATTATTTAGTTTCGGGGACCCAGCTCCGATGACCTTGACCTTAATATATGTCAAGATCATAACTCTGAGTAACCTTCAACAGGTTTTAGTTGGCGGTCATTGTTCGTTAAAAGTTATTACCAAAAAAGTTTGAAAAATGATGTCTTTTCTATTACATGAAACAGAAATTAGTAAAACTTTCCCTTTACACAGCTCGCCTCAAATGACTTCCTGAGTGACTTTGACCTTGATTCTCAAAGAAGTCAGTCTTTTTTTGATAATAACTTTTTAACTAGAGATCCCATAACCAGAGTTTGGCGAATGTAGATCAAAAATGGCGGATAGAAAGAGAAAATAGATATTGCTTCCTCGTATGAACGCATGCGCAAAAAGTATTAGAATACGTGACAGGCAATACGTGACAATAATACCTGAAACAACCAATCGAGTTGATCAATTGACCAATTGTGCAATTGTAATTTTAATTTTCTCTTTTTCTGGGATCCCAGAAAGATTTTTAACTTCTTTAACACAGGTTTTACTCATCAGTTTGTAATTATCTATCTCTTTTTTCGCACTTGTTTTCCAATAATGTATGAAGCTATCCGAAGAATACCGAGTGGATCAAGATGGAGAACCAATCAGAAATTGCGCTTTCGCCAAACTCTGATTATAGGACCTCTATTTTTCACGAATAACGACTGCCAACTAAAACCTGAGGTTACTCAGAGTCAACATATGTCAAGGTCAACGTCATCGGAGCTGGAACTAAATAATTATCTTGAAATGTTTCCTTAGATAAGTCTTTACAAGCTGCTGTAATCCGTTGTGATTCGGAACGCGCTGAAATCCATGTACAATAACATTTCCGTGAAATATCAAGGTAATAGCAAGGTGGGATTGATTTGACCCTATTTAGGAGCAACTTTGACACAAACAAGAATTAGAAGGATATTTCCACTTACATAAACGATTTCGACCGCTAAGACAGTTAGTAAACAGGTCGAAGATAGATTATCTTAGAGCACATAACCTTAAGAAAGTGCATGCGCAATATCAAATAAACAAACCGTAGGATCATTTTTACCCCAACTTTACCAACAGAGGGTTAAGAAACGGTTAATTTTGTAGAAATAGAAATCAAGAACTTACATCAAAACCTGAGGAGTTAACGTAAACTATTCCTCAGTTAAACGCACAAATTCAAATGAAAAGGCTGGCATGGGAACAGACAAGAGAGAGTGTATTAAGATTGTTATTATTTGTCTGTTGTTAGAGACTGTAATAAATAATAATAAGACTCATCAAGATGCTCTGTATCTTTTTGTGAATTTATGCTTCTGTCTTGTTCTTTAATATGCAACATTTCTGAAATCGTTTTTTTATTGTAATCAAGTTCAATCAAAATTCATCCAAAATTTTTGTGTCTTCCCAATTAAAAGTATAATTATAATTTAATGTGTTCTATGATAACTGTATGTCTCGATGGATCATTATCAATATTGTTTTTATGTTCTTTAATGTTAAAAGTTTTAAGCTGTCTCTTCGTCTGCTCAACGTACGAAGTTTTGCAGTTGTTTCAATTTATTTTGTAGACTATATTTTGTAGACTAAAATTTGTCGAATTTATTCTTATGTACTTTAACAAAGGGATTCAAGCATTTAAATTGAGATATAAAATCAGATTTGTTAATGAATGAAGTGATAGATTGAGATATTCGGTATAAAAGATAATATGAAGAATTTTTTATTGAGTTAAAGACTGAATTGTTGGCCTCCCTTAATTCTTTCTTTTCTTTACAGTTTTGTAACAGTTTACCATTGAACAGATTTCTAATTTTTTTTTCATATTAACGAAAATGAAATTAAGCGGATAACCATTATCAATAAAAATATTGATGATTAATTCCAGGTTTTTTAATGGAAAACAGGATTTGATAGGAGGATCGCTCTATTCATTAGACTAAATATGGAGCCAATTTTGTGACAAGGAGGATGATTAGAAAAATAGGAAAGATATCTTCCATAAAATGTGCTCTTATGAAATCAATCAATAATAACCTTATCGTCCTCTACTTTTAAAAGAAGATCTAAAAAACTGATGCATCTGTTATTTTCAATCTCAACTGTAAATTGTAATTTTTATTGTATATACTGTTAAATGTTTTTAAGATGTCATCAATTCGGTCTTTTGATATAGTCATAATGATATCATCAACATAACGAAAATATATGGTCGGGCAAAAATTAATTGAATTTAACGATTTTTCCTCCAGATCTTGCAATTCGGCTAGGATGCGAGACAGAGGAGATCCTATCGGTATGTCAAAGGTCAGTTGATATATTTTGTTATTAAAAGTAAAAAAAGTTGATGACAAAATGAATTTTAAAACTTTTATGAAATCATTGAACAGAATATTAGTTTTTTAAAAAAATTAAATGCTATCTGTTTGTTATACTGTCTATTGCAAGATCTGGAGGAGTATTAGTGAATATAGATATTACATCCAGTGAGATCAATAGAGAGTCAACAATTTCTGTTCCAGTTAATGTTTCATAAACCTCAAAACTTGTCATGTGCTTATCTTGAATTTTTTTCAATGACGCAATAATAGTGTGAAAAAATGATGCAACAGGATATAAGACTGTATTAATGGACACAATAATTCTAAATGGGATGTTGTCTTTTGGGAAATCTTTGATGAATTCGAGCACAAAAAATCCTTTATCAAGATTCTTTGTGCATGAATTCATCAATCCTTCGTGCACGAATTCATGCAAAGACTTCGAACATTATAATAGGTGCTTCGATGACAAGATCAATTCATGAGCCCTGACTGCACTGGATGTAGAGTTCGGACGGATGCGTCGGTGTATTCTTCAGAACACACATTATACTGAAAAATTTTAACCTCGAATACATATTCAAAGACAGAAAATTCTTATAAAAAATCATTTACACTGATTAAGAAATAATTACTGCTAATAATTAAGTTACATACCTTAGCGAAAATCACAAAAAAACAATTTCTTTTATCTATCAAACACAAACGAGCGCAATCATATGTTATTTCACACTCTTATGGCGTCGCTAGTCGGTCCTTCAACAATTAGAAACTCATGGCATTATCTCAGATAGATAAACGAAAATAAAAAAATATTCGCTTTGTCCAGAGCGTTCGCTTTGCCCAGACTTTCCCTATATAGTATAAATTGGCTGAAAATGTTTTGAACATCGATAGTTCTCGCGTAGTTAACTTAGATAGAACGTTTGCAATTTGGTTCCCTGTTACTCTTCATTATGGATCGATTATTTTACTGCCAAGAAGTAGAATAGTGCTCATTTCGAACAATTGCAATAAATCCAATACATTGAAGATAAGAACTAAATAAAATTTTTCAAATTTTGAAACTGAATAACTCCCGAACAGATCAATGTATCGACTTCAGTATTGAACCAAAAACTTTCTTTTCTAATGTCCTTTGAAATGATATGCTTCAATGGAAAGGGGGAGGGGGAGTTTTCATTAAAATTTTTTAATTTTGTGCTCGCCTGGGGTACCCCCTTGGGAAGGCAACCTCCTCGATCCCTTTACAAAAGTAGACCTTCGTAATGCTCGAACACGGCAGTTTTTCATAATTTTGAACCGTTTTCAAAATATAGAGGTGATAACAGACTTTATAGACACCCTGTATCTTATGTATGTGCATACATACGCCCGTATTCAGAACGCGTTTACAATGATGTCAGCGCACTAACAAACTATAATTTATGCTATAATTTATCGATAACAACGCATTCTGAATACGGGCCATATACTATATTTGTAGTCATTTGAACTGCGCGCAGAATTAATTTTTTCGGACTTAAAAATGTAACTAAACTGTTGTAATAATATCACAATTAAATTTGAAGCTCAATAGACATCTAAAGAGATCTTAATATGCTGAACATTTGTAACTAAATGTATTTATTGTGACAAGTATTACCTCGGCCGGGAATCTAATCCGGAGTCTAAGGCTCTCTAGCATTCCGTGCGAGCGTACTAAGTCTTTATACTATTAGATCTGAATATTTGATATAGAATACTTGAGACAGAGATGCGTAAATTAAACTGTTCACTTATCGATGTATCACAATAAAAGCTTTATCTGTAATCTATCTAGCTTTTTAGTTATCTTTATTTATTTACCTAACCATTTCAATCTTATACTCATCTATTTTTTTGTTTTCAATAGTTACACAATTAAAAAAAAAATTTTTTTTCTTTCCGAAGTGCCGTAGTATATCTTAAAGATCTTTTTACACTGATTCGCGATACCATCGTCAGAATTTATGTAGGATGTTAAAATTTTTGAATAAATTGAGGTGAAATAGATAAAAATTAGCATTTTTTTATCATTTTCAATGTTTTTTTTTATAAAAAAAGAAAGATTCATTTCTAAATAAAGTCAATAATATATAAAAATACAATTCAAAAGCTTTCAAATAAATTTAAAATAGTCCGGTAAAAAATTTTTCATACATGAATATGTATAAATATGCCATATACAAACATATATAAATATTCATTAACATATATAATTATATATGAAATATGTCTTTCTCTCTTTCTTTTGTAAAATTACTATTTAGTGTAGTAAAAAAAATAATAATAATGAGAAAAAATAAAAAATGATTGAAGGGACAATTTTCGCATTATTTGCTTTAGAAAAAATCAAGTTTGGAGAAATGTAACAAAAATTTGCTCATACATAATTAATAATTATATATTATATATAATTTTACATATCAGCAATTTTTTAGTATTTCTCCAAACTTGATTTCTTCTAAAACAAATAAAGCGAAAATTAGCCTTTTAATCGTTTTTAATGTGAAATGTCTTTTCATTATTATTATTATCTTTATTAAATTGAAAAGTAATTTTACAAAAAAGGAATGTATTATTATTTAACTGTCAAAATTATTAATGTATGGACATATTTCATATATAATTCTGTACGTTTATAAATATTTATATATATTCATGCATGAAAAATTTTTTACCGGGAGTTTGTGATCGTACAGTTTATTTTCTTCAAGTTATGGCTGTTTGAATTTTAGACTTTCTGTATACTATGTAATACAATAAGAAAGACGTATATTTCGAAGAGGAAAGTTAAGACTTTCCACATCTCTGTATAATTTACTTCATATTCAATTTTTGATTTTTGATCATGATTTTGGATTAGGCGCACAACAAGCGAACAATCAGTATTGATATTACGCTAGTTATGAATCAATCATATACATTTTTTTGTGTTAGTACACATCTGTATAATTTACTTCATATTTAATTTTTTATTTTTGATCATGATTTTGGATTAGGCGCACAACAAGCGAACAATCAGTATTGATATTACGCTAGTTATGAATCAATCATATCTATATATACATTTTTTGTGTTAATACAGTTGAACATCCATATTCTTAGCATGTTAGAATCATAATTTTCTATTCTTTTTAATTTCTTATTAATTTCAATTTGAATGATATATAAAATAAAAATGTATGTATGTTATTAACAGATTATAGATATGCATGGCACATTTTTTGTTTTTTATTCATTTTTTCATATTGATGTTCTGAATTCCAAGTGTAAAAATAATCCGTTTCTATACAGCGGTTTAAAGCATTTCCTTAATTGATGTTAAAAGTATAATTCTAAACGAAAACAAGTACTTTAATCCTTTTTCTTTGTTTTGATTTTTCCAAGTTTCTTTCACTTTTTAGTTAATTTTATTAAACTCTGTTCTACATTTAAATTCTTCTTAGTTTCTTCTCCTGTCTAAGACTATATTCACACTTGCATAGTCGTAATATAAATATATGCATAAAGAAAATTATCCAATCACATTTTATGTACGTCTTTGGCTGCGGGCCACGTAGTGCTTCAAACGCTTATAAAGCATTTGTAGCACTAATATAACTGCTCCATTTGAATGCTCCCAGCTCTCTCTGATTACGTCATCAATATGTCATCGGTTTTGCTCCCGATTCACTCCAACTGCCTCACCTCGAGAGATGAGCTGGCTGAAGCGTTCATGTAGCAATTGTATTCAGACTAGTAATGGACCAATCGGAGCGTAGTGTTCCATACATTTGGAAGAAGCAAGTGGATCACAGCGTTTATAAGAGAAATGCGATTGGATAATTTTCTTTATGCATATGTTTATGTAGCTATGCAAATTCGTGTAGATATATATAAACTGGAGAGCACACTCTTACATAAGAAAATGAACCAATCAAAGTCCTTCATTTCCTTCCTTTCCATGAAAGAACTATGAAAGATAGGTTGAATTTCTTATACCTTGTATGTTATGCATTATGCAAGGATCTATACTCTTCGCTTGAAGGCCACAGCACAGGCTGCGTTTAACGAACTCAATAATTGAGTGATCGCTCGCTGTTATTGGTGTATTCTTTTAGATCATCCAATCAGCATTTTAGACTTGAAAAAATAGTAGCAAGCGTTCGCTCAACTATTGATTTCGCTGAACGCAGCCGCAGACTTTTGCATAACGTATAATGCATAATACGGTTACATGACATTTTCCCAAAAAACTAGGCTGGAAAATGTTAATACTAACAAAAATCTCTAGGCAACACAATTGTAATTTGTACGGATTAGTAACACTGTTGAAGTAGTAAGGCTATAAGTTTATCCATAAGTCCGTAAGTCGCGACTTCACAAACTTAGGGACTCCGCACAATAAAAAGAACAGGAAACAGAGAACAGAGAATAAGAATTTCAACCTATTAGAAACTGTATATTCCACAATACATGATTTCTGATAGGTTGAAATTCTTATTCTCTGTTTTCTGTTTTCTGTTCCTTTTATTGTGCGGAGCCCCTTACTACTTCAACAGTGTTACTAATCAATACAAATTAAAATCATGTTGATTAGGAGTTTTTGTTAGTACTAACATTTTCTAATTTAATTTTTCGAGAAAATGTTATATAACCGATTCCCTTATGCACTATGCATTATGAATTATGCAAGAATTTGTGCTGCGACTGTAAATTTTTCTTCCATATTTTTATGTTAAAGCACCGACAAGATATTATTATATTAAAGACGGTCCTTGCTAGACTTTCGTGATTACCAAATGAGCCCGGTGAGCACCACAGACATAGTGGTCCGTATTCAGAACGCGCTTACAGCGATGTTAGTGTGCTAATGCTATAATTTACGTTACGTATACTATAGAATTTCAGAAATAAAAGCGCGTTCTGAATACGGGCCAGTATCTCTAGACTGAGCATTGTCAGAAATTTGAAGAATGGGAGGTACATCTTATCTAGAAAAGGACGCACTCAATTGCCCCAGAGAGAATTAAGGGAGAGTAGAGCGGATAATGATTCTCTTCTCTGAATTGATTCCGCCATTTATAGTGCACTGAATGTACATATATGTCGTACACACAATACTAATGCGGTACAATACTAGTGTGTGCAGCACCGTATGTTTCCATCACCCTCCTATTATATCTCCTACTCACTTCAACGGTACACTAAACATACACAGCGGCTTCCGGGTAAATTCTTCACTCTCTTTTGATTCGCTCTAATTTCGCCCAGGTGCGTTCTCTCTCGTTTCGCGCATGCGTATAAAGTGTAAGAGAGAGGATTGAAAGTACGAAAAAGTTCGGCGGGTTAACAAAAATTTGGGATGACGCAACATCCAACTGGAGACGAAATACGTCCGTCTCGGTTTGCGATCATTATGAGACTCTCGTGGAACATATACAAAACTCTCTTCGCCAATCTAATTGTAAGCTGTTACACTTAGAGCATATATATTGTATATGGAATGCCTATATCTTCTGTAGCCAAGCTGCGTGTGAGAGAGAAAGATTACATGGAACCTCTATGGCGCATGTGCCAACGTAGTTATAATTAGTATGTTAAGTTTCAGTATGGTTACTGTCGGCATTTTAAAGCATGCACAATGAGAATGAATGTTCCTCATATACAGGATATTTTAAAACAAATATTTATTTTTAAAATGACGTATTTTTTACATAATTGTAAGACAATTTTTCCAAATTTTATCCGAAGCTTAATTTTTAAATTATAAGCGAAAATAGTGATCGAATTACAGATCGCGTACGAAAGATAAGCAGAGGTAGCGCAACATACCGTCCGACGCGGGCGCTCAGTTGTGATCAGCTGCTTGCTACGTGTGAAATGCGTGACACGATGATACGCACACGTATACCCAAGAATTTCGATTCTTTTCTTCGGAAATTTTTACAAATTGAGAAGTGACTACCTTTCTACATTAATGCTTATAATGCGCTCCGTGTGCGATTAACGACATGACTAAAGCTAGTCACGCACACTTTCTATAACAGTAACAGTTTTTCGACTAAGGTTTTCGACTAATCGCGTTACTCGATTGTTGGGATTATGGACGATCGAATCGAGCAAAGCGATTGGTCGAAAACCTACGTTACATTACGGTTACTATTATGAAAAGTGTGTGTGTGAGACTAGCTTAAATCTTACTACTAAACTTTATGTACCTTTTTTATTTAATGTAATTCGTGAAACGCGAAAAGAAAACTTATCCGAAATGCCACAACGTTAGTCTTCTGCAGGCTTGCTAAATAATATTTACGCTTTTTCGTATTTCACGTACATCAAGATATTCTATATTCCGTATATTCTATTGTCACTGTTTTGTTCCACGGAGATATAGAATAAAAATACTAAAGTTACTAATTTAAAACTTCCGAAAATTCAGGTTAATTCGCCTTTACGTCAAATTTAATTGTAGGTGTAACGTTTGTGTTAATCGCGCACAGACTATGGTCATTCTTGTACAGCACAGAAACTTGTAGCAACATTGCTGCAACATTTCAACGTTGCATATTGCAATACAATGTTGCAGAAATATTGCGAAGACTTCTTTTGCAATATATTACTTCAGCAACGTTGCAACAGTATTTTTAAAATATTTCCAGCAAGAGAGACACAAATTGACACAAGAGTCATCCTGTCCTTGTTCAAAAATTAGTAAAAAACAAGACATGACTTGTTATGAATGAACTTGTCACTGTGTCGATTTGTGCCCCTGCTAGAAAGCTCATTTTGAGTGTTAAGACTTGTATATATTGACTTGTGTACAGCCCAATAAAGTAAGGATCTGGACATAATGGAAGAATATGAATTAATGATCACGTTTACACGGCACACTTAATTGGGTTTCATAACATTTGTAATTATGAAACTGACTAATCTCATAACTATATTCTTCTGAAAAATAGGATGACTGGAACTGGTTAATTTCTAACTACGAATATTATTAAACCCGATTAATGTCCATTTCTACCAAATATATATATAGATATATATATAGATTAATTTTAATCTCAGTTCAACTTATTTCCGTTTTTTTCTAGTTCTAAAGATTAGAAAAAAACGAAGAGTAAGTTGAACCGAGATTAAAGTTAATCTAAATTAGTGGAAACGGACATAAGGTGTAAACGTAGTCAATGTCTATAAGTCATAGGAATTGTGCCTACAATTTATAGACATAAAACAATTAGAAGTAAGGATTAAATATAATACACAATGGACACAATAATAAGATATATTGTAAAATGTATAGGCCGTGTTCTGATATGCACAGCCAGTACTGAAAATTTATAGTTCATGTTACGTATGCACGCCTATAAAATATAAAGACATAATTAATTATGAAGTCATATTTTATTTGTATTCATTGAATGTTACATTTAACTCCAATTTTTATATTTAAATTTATATAGTAAAAAATCTTATAATAAATATTGCAGTGACGTTGTAATATTACAGCAATGATGCTGCATTATTACAATATTTCTGCAATAATTCTACAAGTATTCCTCCACTGTGCGCAAAACCTAATATACGAGGACTAAATTTTTAGAAAAACATAGTAAAACACATTTTTTTTGATCGATTCATTTTTATTTCTCAACATAGTCTCCTTTCAGTTCGACACTTGATCCAACGATTCTCCAACTTTTTCAAGCCGAATAATATAATATGATTTGTCCAATCTTTCAAAATAAGCCTCTGTTTCGGATGAACTGGATGGAGAATGAGCCTCTGTTTCGGATGAGCTGGATGGAATATGCTGGATGGAGAAGCAATTCGTAGCGGAATTCGTTGAATTTGGCCATCGGTACCAGGCACATGTGAACTCGTGCATTATCTTGGAATGGAAGAACACTTTTTTCTTCGCTAAATGGGGACGTTTTTTCTTTAAAATGTTGTTGAAACGGTCCAATAAAGCTGCATAGTAATCGCCATTGATCATTTGCTTCGACGGATGGTAATCGATATGAATTATACCGCGTGCATCCCAAAAAACTGCCATCACCTTTCCGGCCGACTTCCCGGTCTTTGCCTTCTTCGGAGCTGGTTCACTCGATGAAGTCCATTGTTTTGACTGTTCCTTCGTCTCGGGTGTGAAGTAATGGATCCATGTTTCGTCCACAGTAATGAATCGACACAGAAATTCATCTGGATTACGTTGAAACATCTCCAAACATTGTTTTGAAATCGTCACACGGTCGCACTTATGATCCACAGTGAGCAAACGCGGCACCCATCTTGCCGATAGCTTTTTCATACCCAATTGTTCGTGCAAAATTGAAATCACTGTATCATGTGATATACCTGTGGCCTCAACAAGCTCGCGCACTTTCACTCGTCGATCAGTCAAAACAATATCGTGGACTTTATCGATGATTTCTGGCGTAGCAGCCTCAATTGGACGTCCCGAACGAGGGGCATCACATATGGATGTACGACCACGTTTAAATTCATTCATCCAATTGTATACAGTCGCAAACGCTGGTGCAGATGTGCTATGAATATTATTCAACTCGGTTTTGATTTCTTTCGGCGTTAAACCTTTCATATGTAGATGTTTGATCACTGCACGAAACTCATTTTTTTTTCATTTTTGCAAAAAATACAGGTTGTTCGCTTTAATCGTCTACGCGATGAATTCCGTTCAAAATTTTCAATAATCAGCTGAAAGATGCTACTTGTCAAAAAGTAATGTGACATGACACTGCGAATGCCCTCTGATTTTTTAAGAACTTATTGACTTGTTTTCGTATTATGTTGTAATATTGCTGTAACGTTACGTATCAATATTTTTAAAACGGACATTTTTATGTTGCTGCAATGTGCTGAAATATTGCAGCAATATTTCACAATATTTTTGCAATGTTGCAATCTTGCAATGAAATATTTTTGCAATGTTGCTGCAATATTTCTGTGCTGTATGGGTGTATACAAGTCTTAAAAGTGAGCTTTCTAGCAGAGGCACAAATCGACACAGTGACAAAAGTCATTCTTGTCTTTATTTTTTACTGATTCTTGAACAAGGACAGAATGACTCTTGTGTCAATTTGTGTCTCTTGCTGGAAATATTTTAAAAATACTGTTGCAACATTGCTGAAGTAATGCAAAAGAAGTCTTTGCAATGTTTCTGCAACATTGTATTGCAATATGCAACGTTGAAATGTTGCAGCAATGTTGCTACAAGTTTCTGTGCTGTACGAGTCTGTTTTCTGTTCCTGCACTAATCTGCACTAGCACTCTCTTTTTCAACAAATATCAAACATATACCTATCTCATTTATTATTTTCATAGATATGTATATATGTTCAAAACTTAATAATACTCGATTTTTATTTAAAACTGTGATTTTAATGATGATTTTAATGATGATAGTGATTTTATCATTCGAGTTTGATTATCAATAGAGATGATAACTGTAGAGAAAAAAATTGTAATTTTTTGGTAATATATAAGATATTAGATAGCATTAAAAGTATACGTACTTATTTATACAGCATTTATAAAATAAAAAAATCACGAACTTAATAATAAATTATCGAAATATTTATGTTAATAATCGTAAATTTTTATTAATTGTCGATAATGTTATTGTTCTTTAATTATCCCCGGGCCCTCAGGACTCCATTGATTATCACGAAAATTTGCTCAGGGCCGACATGGTACTTTGCACGCTGTCGAATTCGAGGAAACGAAATTGTGACTAAAGTGACTAAGGACGCTTCCAAAAATGATGTATGTTTAAATAATAAAGTGTTGACTCTAAACAAGTTGTCGCTAATCATGAGATGGTTTATGGGAAAATTAAGAATAGATTTGTGGATAATCTGAATTTAAATACGGATCAATATATGAATCTTTTATTTGAAGTTGATTTTTTATTTTTACGTAATTGTAAAATTGATAGAGAGACTCTGCAGAATTATTAGAATAATAACGAGATATGCTTATACTAATGCTTTTCTATATAGGATTAAAGTAATTGAGTTTCCTTCTTGCTGCGGCTTTGAAATACAGGATCTAAATCATATTTTTTGGCGAAAAATTCCTGGATTTCAGAAACGAATTTTATACAGATTTGATTGAGCTTAAGATTTTCTTTCCTTATTCAACATTCCAGATAGTAAGTTTCTTGCATAAATTTGATACAAATTGCGTCGCCTGAGTTGCCATCTTTTTTGAGGAAATTTCCGATTTTGCTTATGATATTGGCGGCAATAGATACCATAAACGATTATGCACAACCGGAGGAAAACAATTTCCTTTTTCTTTTTTATAAGTTTTATAGGTTAGGACAATCGCACGGCAATTTCCCTTTTCTTTTTTATAAGTTTTATAGGTTAGGACAATCGCACGGCATGATGGAAACTAATTCTACATAAAACAAATTTGCTAGCAATTTGACAGTAATATAAAAGAAATTGTTGTAGTAAAAAAGATTAACCTCTAACAATGCTTTCCTGTTTAAAATCGACTGAAAAGAGAACTTTAAGATATCTTTAAGAGTTCTTTAAACATCTTTAAGATATTTCATAAAGAACTCTGAAAGATATCTTAAAGTGACTTATGAGTTGATTTTAGACATTTTACTCATTTGGTTAACAGGTGTAAGTTACTATGAATAAAATTACAATGCAGAACAAAATACATATTAAAGTATTAGGGGATTTTATTTACTCGGTAAATATTTTAAAAAAAGTATAATATTATACCTTTCATCTTAGAGCCCTTCCCAGTGAGAAATGACAATGAAATCGATGTCGAATCGACGTTGATTTGACGTCGATTTGACATCGATTTCGACGTATTCTTGCTTAAATAATAACACTGTTAAATGTATGTTTGTAAACAAAACAAAATTAAAGTTATGAATTAAAATCATATAATTCATATGTAAAATTGAGTGGTCTAGGAGGTTCACTCTTCCATCCACAATGTATAGGATATATAATGTATGCTTAGTCTCATATCTGCTAGGCTTTTTGGCTGGTCGATTAGACCGAACATATATTGGGCTGGATGTAAGAAGAAGAAAAAAAAAAGTAGAATTCTTTACTCTCGAGGAGATGTGCTGGACTTATCCACTGAATCTGGATATTATGATTTACTGTAGTGAATCGAAAATCCAATAGAGGACGCAAAAAAGAAAATAGCGAGAAACATTCTTCTCGCTCTAGTCGATTGTTTCAAACCGAAAATGCTTTCTTGACCGTTCGTGTATCAATAATAAGAGGCAACGGGCATTTTAAATAAGATACAAGTTTTAATAAATTGTAGTAATAGTATACCCTTCCCATTAATCTAGAATAGTATAAAATAGTATAAAAATCATGTCAAAACGTAACAATTTACGAGATTTTTAATTGTTTACGATTTTTCATGCGCGTTGTATACTTCGTTCATAAATTCGAATAATAGGAAGTTTGTGTGATTGAGGTCGTAAGATTTCACATCGAAATGCTGAAGAGTCAAGTTCGAATCTTTTTTTTTCTTTTATTTTTCGTAGTTCTTTTCTGAAATAAGTAATCAAATTAGTAATAAACGTATATTAGGTCAAATATATTTTCATATAATTTTTGAAATAATTCGCGTATGAGAGTTTTAAAACATCGATTGTAGAAAAGAAACTCATTTTGTTTTCCAATTTACAAATAAAAAATTATTTTAAAACATGTAAGATTTTCTAGCTCAAGATTGCTAAGCAAAAATAAGTAAAAGTTAAAATATATGAGCAACGTTTATTGAATCTTTAAACTAGATTCATTTTTATATAAAAATGAATTTTCAGTGCAAAAATGAGAGAAACAATCTCTAATAACCATGAGCTTAACAAATGTTATTTAGGACATGATCATGAACAAATTCAAGAGGTTTTAGTCGGGCAGACGCCTTGCGTAATGCTAATGCCGGCGGTATTGTAATTTTCAAGCCTTATAACATGAAAAGTACTTAATGAAAAATAACTTTATTACAGTGTATTGAAAAGCTCTTGACGGGCTAATACATTCTGGAATAAAAAATAGAATGTTCCGTAAAAAATCAACATAATTTTGATCTGATATTGACGATGCCACTCGAGGTCAAACTGATCAGATCATTAAATACATCATTTTAAACCATACAATTTGAAATATTTTTCTTAAAAATGCTTCGTTTTCGAGATATTTCTGAATTTTTTAAGGACCTCGTATGTTATTTAGAATGCCTCTCGCCCTTTATTGATACATGGTGAGCGGCCGAGATTGCCGAGAAAGCATTTTCAGTCGCTTGAAACAAGCGACTAGAGCGAGAAGGATCTCTCGCTGTCTCGTTCACTTTCGATGTGCCGAAAACGAACATAACCTAGTAAAAAATGATAATGAAATCGACATCGAATCGATGTTAATTTGACGTCGAAAGTATCAAATCGACGTCGAGTCGACATCGATTCGATGTCGATTCCATTATCATTTCTGATTGGGAAGTTCGTTTTTGTGTGTGTGGCTACCGATTACGTCAGGCCATTGAATGATGGCACTGATTAGAGTCTCTATAAGAGAGTCGCGTCAATCTGAAGTAAAATGGCGTCTAACAGGGACTCTATTAAAGAAAGATTCTATACTACGTAGTAGGACTTATAAGTAGTTCCTGTTCAGCATTCGAGCGGGTTGGACATCTCGCCCTGCTTCAGGTGTTACATCAACCACTTTTTGAAAAGGCCGATTTCGATACTGTGCAATTGTATTACACCACCGACAGTCCCTTTATTCCCAGTCTGGTCGCGCGTCCGTGCGACGCCGAAGCGTCATAATCACAGACGTCCAGTGTCTAGAAGGAGTTTTCCATTTTCGTTTTTGTTGCGTCATCTTTTGCTCGGTTTGGCATCACCGATGCATTGTATTCCGATTTTTTATTTATTTAATTCTACGCAGACTCTCAGGCCTAGTTCCATCTTTGTTGGATGCTAGGCCATTCGCCAAGAAGAAGAAGAAGGGCTTCTAAGTATTCAGTTATCTAAATATTCGGATATCCGAAATCGATTCTGATTTGAAAACTCAAAACTGTATTATTTGGGTAATCCGAATATCCGAATTATTCAGATTTGCGGATTCAAATCTATATTCAGATTCGGATCTGAATTTGGTTTCGGATTTAAATTCATGTCCAGAAAAAAAAAACATCGATTTGATGAATTTTAACATAAGTTACTTTTTAAATAAAAATTGAATTTTAATTCACATATATAATTGAAGAAAAATAAAATTAAAAAATATAAATATAGATTTATACAGAATTATACAAACACTTAAAATCCAGCTAAATCGTTTAAGGCATTTGTTTCTATAGGTTATGTTTCTTACATATTCGTCCTATGAGATTTAATATTGTTTATAAATATAGAGGAAAGTTCCCTATTATGAGATAGATGCCTAATATGAGATAGCGACATTTCTGCTAAACTAATAGACGCTATCTATCGGTTCCACCATGAATTTATTGCTCTTGGATTGAAAACTATTTAGTATTATGGAAAATTCATTATTGGATCATGCCTGTAGTCATTGTAAAAAAAGATTTTAGAATTTGGATGCCTTCAAGTTTCATTGAAATAAGCCTTTAAACATTGTTTATTATTTAATAAAAACAAATATTTGGCAATAAATTCTTCATGTAGTAAAGTCGTACTAATAGAAAAATACGGGATATGTTGAATTGTTTAATTACAAAAATTAGATTTGATGATCGTAAAACCATAAAGCGTGGAAATCGTAAATTCTAATATGAAATAACTCATGCTCCCATGTCATAGTGAAAATCGTTGCTAAAGTATAAATGTTATTGTAATAAAAAAGGACAATCGGAACGACGAG
Organism: Acromyrmex charruanus; assembly: GCA_017607545.1. NCBI lineage: Eukaryota > Metazoa > Arthropoda > Insecta > Hymenoptera > Formicidae > Acromyrmex > Acromyrmex charruanus. The sequence goes on along the minus strand of JAANIC010000530.1, from coordinate 156,046 downwards.
TGTCCATTTCTGCGATGCTTGATTTTAACTACCTGAAGACGAGTTCTGGATATAATGTCGCATACTCATTTTTCACGCATCCTGATTGTGTTTGTTTGTATTTAAGAAACATTAAATAAAGTTTTTTAATTACAATACTGATATACTTTGCGTTTTATTTGTTTTAATCGATTTCTCGGGGCATCTCATATTAGGAGCACAATTTTTTTACTTTGCGATTTGCTCACTTTTTACATTTCTTTAATTTAAAAAAAAAATAGAATTTAAATTAAATTTTATATAACATTATCTTATAACTTATTAAATTTCCTTCAAAATAACTTATTATTTTTTAAAATTTTGCCCATAAATTTCTAGCATTTATCTAAAATGAACTCGGTATTTCAGAATCCTTTCCTCTAAATGTTTGGAACAGACTCTCAATTTTAAAATAGTAATAACAAAGATGTACAATACTAATAAGAGGAATATTTGTATTTCAAAATATAAATAATAGGGAGCATACACAACACTAAATGTTTTAAAGGGAAGTCACATATTTAAAATTATAATATATTGTAATAACGTAAATGTTTCGATCAAGATTTGATCATCATCAGTACATAAAAATATCAGATGTTAAATAAACAAATACATAAAATTAAACGATGAAAACTAGTCAAAAAAGATGTAAAACAATTTTACAATCGCTATGATACGAGTTAACAGAGTAAGTTAAAGTCTAGAAATTGAAGTTGAACAATGTTCAATCGCTTATGAAGTATTTTCTATTATGTTTAGGATTTCTTATTACAAGAAGCAAAGTGCAACTTTGTATTAAAAATACGGAATTTCCAGATTCTATTTAAATTAAGAAAGAAAATACATTTTTTAACAATATTACTTTACGAGAAAGACAAAGGGCTACGAGCCTAAAACAATCATTATAAAATAAAAATTTTAAAACCATTAATAAGTAAAACATGTCATCTAGTTAAAACATAAACTTTAATTTGCCGGTACTAACAAAACAAAACAAATATAATAAAATATAATAAAATATAATAAAATAAAATGTCTATTCTTAGACAATGCGATGAGATTGAAATAGTCATTACTCTAAGACGCTCAGAGACAATATATTCAATCTCATCGCATTGCCTAAGAATAGACGACGTTTTTATTTTATTATATTGACACGCAATAAAAGAAACATGTTATGTTTGTTTATAATCTACATACACTATTAAGAGGAATACATGGTTTTCTATTACAACATTTCTGCAATATTTATTCTAAATTGAGCGAGTTTGATTATTAATGATGCGATCGAGAGCAAACTTCGATTTTTGTATATCTTAACTATATAATATTTCCACCGTTTTTATTTACATTGATAATGATTCGAAACGTTTGTTTTGTTTTGTTAGTTACTGGCAAATTAAAGTTTATATTTTAACTAGATGATATGTTTTATTTATTAATGGTTTTAAAATTTTTATAATGATTGTTTTAGCTCGTAGCCCTTTGTCTTTCTGTTTTTTAAATTTATTAAGCCTTATTACTATTATAGTTTACTTTACGATACATTATTATTCATGAGAATCAGTTAAATTTCATAGTAATAATTGCTTACCACGTATTTTGACGCAAATCTTCGCAAGTGTAATTCGAAGTTAATATAATAATATAAATTAAAGACAAAAATTGGAACCTTAGGTAAAAATTATTGCTAACAAAAATGTGATGGCCCGTAGCACAGTCTTTGTACATTGTGAAAGGAAAAGGAGAGGAAATGAGAGTGGAGAGGGTTATTCTATTGGTGAATAGAAGGGCTTTTTTCAATGATTGGTAGATAGATTTCAGGAAAGCGTTCTGTGTCACTCTGTTTGTTTAAACTCATTTCTTGTCTTTTGATATGTATCATCTCAGAGACCATCTTTTTATAATAAATTGTTCGGAGTCAAGAATGATATTGTTCCAATCAATCGTGTGATCATGAGCTATTTGTGACGAGAGATAACAGACAAAGTATTCGTTTTTTGAAGTCATTTATATGTTCTTTTAAACGCGTTTTCAGTTTCCTTTTTGTCTATCCTACATATGAATACTTGCAATCGAGACAGTTTATTTTATACACCACATTTGAGTGATCTTCTTTTTTAATTTTATCTTTGCCAGTTTTAATGAAGGTATTCATACAATCCACTGGTTTATAAGCAATATTGAAGTCAAATTTTTTTGTGATAGATTTAAATTTTTCAGATATTTTATTAAAATAAGGAATAGTGAAATATTTTTTAGAAATTTTAGTGGAATCCGAGCTGACATTATCTTTGTATTCATTGATATTTTCGAAATTATTTTTAAAAGACAACACTTTTATTCTGTTGTTACTAGTTGCGAATAAAAATTCCAATGGGTATCTATTTTTTTTAAGAATGTTAATTAAGGAAATAATATTTTTCTCATGTGGCATGCGTGCGCGCGCGCGCGTGAGTGTGTGTATGTGTGTGTGAAATTTAGGATGGGAAAAGAATAAGATTCTGTCTAACAGTTTGATTACAACACTTCTTTTGTGTTCTAAAGGATGATTAGAAAAGAAATTCAAGTATCTACCAGAATTAGTAGGCTTCTTACAATTGTCAAAAATAATTCCTCCATGCTCTATTAACAGTCTTACATCGAGAAAATTTATTCCTCCATCATCGCCATATTCGACAGTAAATTTAATTCTTTCATGATAAGAATTATAAAAAAATATAGGATTGATATGATCTTTTGGAGCTGCTATAATAATGTAATCATTATTAATTTAAATAGAATCTGGAAATTCTGTATTTTTCACACAAACTTGTCGCACTTTGCTTCTTGTAATAAGGAATCCTAAACATAATAGAAAATACTTCATAAGCGATTGAATATTATTCAACTTTAATTTCTGGACTTCAATTCTGTTAACTCGTACCATAGCGATTGTAAAATTGTTTTACCATCTTTATTGACTAGCTTTTATCGTTTAATTTTATGTATTTCTTTATTTAACATTTTGAAATTTTTATGTACTGATAATGGTCAAATCTTGACCGAAACGTCTACGTATATTATTATTTTAAATATATGACTTCCGTTTAAAACATCTAGTGTTGTGGCTGTATGCTCCCTATTATTTATATTTTGTATTTTTAAGCCACCTTCAAACAGTTTAAATTTTATTTGTATTTTACTTTTACACTCAGATTAAATAAGTATATAATACAATATAATACAATATAATGACTTTAATATGCATTCAGTTCGCACTAATGCATATTAATTCCAACTGAATTCGCTATAAGCTTGCTACGAATCCGGAACCGAATCTGAGACCTGGATCTGGTTTCAACTTTTACTATTCGAATCGAGATTCGGATGTCTTAGAAAATTCGATAACCCGAATTTGAAGCATCACATTTATTCGAATAAGCGGATATTCGGATAGCTTTAAATCCGAATCAATCTTGAAGCCCTACTACATAAAGTGCAGAGTCATGATAGAAGCTTTGATTAATAAAATGATGAAATTATTTTAGATGTATCAAAATTATAAATAAGTAAGCCTATATACATTATTAAGGTTTCGAATTAAAAATATATAAAAGATATAGATATTATGTGATAGGAAAGCGTCGAAAATGACATCCTAGACAGCACACAACGTTCAAATCTGATTTTTATTTAGTCTAGGGATTCAGTACGAATGTTTTAAAAAACGTACATTATTCAACGTACAAAGTATGTTTATATTTGAACATTTTTAAAATATTCATCTCATGTAAAAAATTTTCTAAATCTGGCGACGTGTTGCTTTCGCTGACTTGACAAGTGAAAATTTTTTTAAGATCGCACGAAGAGTTTCACTTTTGTTAATACGTACGAACGTCTTTTGAGCGTCCCATGGACGTCCCTAGGACGTCTGTACTGTGTTGAAAATTTTCAATGACAAAAAAATCTATACTGCATACTGTTTAGGTACATCTGTTCAATATGGTCTTGATGGAAATTTATGCAGTTCAATTGGACATCCAGTTACTGTCTAATGTTTAATCTTAATGTTTAATCTTTTTATAACGACTATTTTCAGGTTAGGAAATCATACACTTTTATAGTACAGTAGTTATCATGTATATCTTTGACCAGAGATCTTCACAATGATGGGAGGTAACAAGAATTCTGCTCTAGGAAACTTTGTGCGCATGCGTAAAGCTGAGCACCTTAACTGACGTACACATTTCATGGTATTATAAAACCCCTAATAACGATGTTAAGAAAGTAGTAAAGAGAAAAGGAAGGTTTTTATTAAAGATACATAGTATGTTCATGAATAATAATAAATTTTGTCTTTTTTTTATTACGTCTGCAGCGATTTATCATATGAATACCATGAATGACATACAGTATCTAAGAAGTTAAAAGAGGAATAATTCATTACTATAACTTTAATTTAGAAAAAAAATTTGGAAACGATTTAACACAAAGTGTTAAAATTTGAGATTGTGTCTCCTTTGGGACGGTTGGTCACTAAGATGTACAGATGTAGGAGCCCCAAAAGCATCCGCATTCTGTATTGCTCCGTATGTTCCATCATTGGATCGAGCGGCTACGTCATTTTACGCATGAGTACAAAGTTTCCTAGAGCAGACGAATTCTTACAGTCTCTCTCCTGTCGATAATAGTACGCCGTATTGATACGGGTTATGTACCATAATGTACCTAAACAGCATATGTACCTAAGCAGCATAGACTTTTGTGTCGTTGAAAATTTTCAACACAACACAGATGTCCTAGGGACGTCTGTGGGACGTTCAGAAGACGTCCGTACATACTAACAAAAGTGAATCTCCTCGTACGATCTTAAAAAAATTTTCAAATCAGTGAAAACAACACGTCGCGAGAAAATCTTTTACATGAGGTGAACATTTTTAAAATGTCCAAATGTGAACATATTTTATACGTTGTGTAACATATGTTTTTAAAACATTCGTACTAAGTCCATGGACATTCAGACTAAATAAAAAATCAGATTTGGACGTCCAATGGACGTGGTGTGCTGTCTGGGTTTGTCATCACAATTATATAATTGTTAAAAAGGACGTTTAAAATTATCAGTATATAGTTTGACGATGGTAAGACATTTTATTGTAAAATAAAAGTATTGTTAAATGAAAGTGTTATTTCATTATTGTTTCGTATTATCACTATTTCAGTTCGAAAGTGTAAAATTAGTTCAACTATAGAAAACAGATCTACTTCTGTCAATATTTCGTAATTTAACATAAATTCTACTTGTTAAGATTATATAATTTAACGTAAATTCTACTATCACAATTTCTGAAATCTAAATCACCGCGTTCACGATGCTCAAAGTAGAGATATAATGGCATCGATGATTCGTTTCACCATTTTACTTCAAAGCCAATGAAAATTTGTACAAAATTGACGCGACTCTCTTATAGGAACTCTAACACTGATTAGAGTCACTATAATAAGACAACAGACCGGAAGGACGTCATTGCTGGGACGTCGTTTATACAATTCACACAAACAGAGAACGTTACACAACTCACGTTTTATTAGCACGTACACAGTATGTATACAAACTCACATTTTCACTAAGGGTGAAATCACATGGTGCGGAATAGAGAATGCGTCATTGAAACAACCAATTAGTACTATTCGGAATAACGCTGATTGGTTGCTTCTATGACGCATTCTTTATTCCGCAGTCGTTTTCCGCACCGTGTGATTTCACCCTAACACATCACACGGTCCTAGACATCGTGGTGATGACCAATTCCGAAGGCGAATCGCTGTTGTCTCGACTCTTATTCTAGTGACTCTAGCATTAACTGTTACAGCGCCTCGCCACGATAAAAGGCTGACTTAATAGGTGTGAAAAGTATCATTTTGACGATGAAATTTTATGTTACGTGTCATTTCGTTATTATGTGCTTAGTGTGAAAATGTGATTTATCTCGTACTTTTCAAAGTCTTGAAAATGGATGAAAACTAAAGTTATCATGGAATTTTATATGTAAAAGCGCATTTTTCACTTGTTTCAATAACTGTATGTTTTCTGTCTGAATAAAGTCCGATAGAGCTTCTTTACGTGCTTTTACGACTATTTACTGACTGTCAAAGGAGGAAAGAACAGTTTTCGTCGATTTTTAGGAGTGTTTTAAAGCGATCTCGTTATTTATCCAAATTGTCTTTATTTACAAATGGTAACATAAATTAACGTGTCTTTTTTCGCTTCTGATGTCACAATTCCAATATAACCACGATAACTATTCATTAAAAAAGATTGCAAATGTCTTGTAATACATCGGAATACTGTCTTTAAGGTATTTAAAAGGTAGCACAAATATCCTAAAAAATGTCTAAAAGACGTCTAAATACAGAATATTTGAAAGACTTCCTAAAGATGTCATCAAAAGCGTCATAAGATGTCTTTCTGATAAGATGTCTTGAAATGTGACTTTGAGATGTCTTTTATATGTCTTTAAGACGTAAAAATGTTGTCTGGGAATACATGATCTTAGCAGATTTAGCTATCTGAAAAGGTGACTAAAAGACATCTAAAAATGTCATGTAGAAATGCCTAAAAGATGTCTTATAGAAAAGTACTACTGAGCACTAAGAGTATTTTGAGGTATTATTGTATGTACTACAGCATTACAGCACTACTGTACTACTACACTACTATAGCAGTGCAGAATTTTATGATGTTTTTTAGTACAATTTTTTCGGACGTCTCGCAGAATTTTATGACGTCTTTTAGTCGTCTTAAAAACGACTTAATGTTTACTGGTAGTACATACATACAAAGTTGATTACAAAATGATTACGAAGTGAGTTGACAGGGACGACCGGATTTAAATTTCTGAAATAATTAAAATTTTGCGGAATGTATATACAGAACATTGCTAATGCTAACGTTTCGTGAACCTTGCCGTTCACTTCGTCAGGGCGAAGAGCGCCAGTGTTGCCAGAGATAAAAAAATTAGCTCCCTATCAAAATAATAAAAAGTCCCTACATTTCCCTACAAAAAATTTTTAAATCCCTACAATTACCCTACATAGGACAATCGATAATACAAAACAATAAACACTAAAAATATGCATATGAATATATATAATATATTATGTGTATATATATATATATATATATATAATATAAATAACATCTATGTGATATTCAAAATAAAATTATTTAATTTTAAAATAAAATTACGTTTTTTCACAAAGTATCACATTTACTTAATTGCATACTTAATTAATATCACAAAAACTGTTAAGAATACAATGAATGCATGCAGATGCGCAACTGCTCACTGAGCGACTAATTGTAAGTCGCAAGTTGAAGACGATTGAATTCAAAGGTAAGAATTAATCATCTTCAATTGCTACTTAGTCACTCAGTGAATGGTTGCACATTTGAATGTACTCATTTACAATCAGTCTTATTTCTGAGTTTTTGCGGAATAAATCATAATGATTATTAGTTATAGGATAATTACGGCACGTTCGTTGAGTATTTTTTAAATCTAATTTTATTCTTAAAAGTGCACATAATGTTTCGGTATTCAGTCTATTTCTTTTCTTCGTTTTAATGTCAGTACACATTGAAAATACCCTTTCAACTTCTGCGTTGGAATGGGGTAATGAGAGTGCTATGGCAGCAATTTGACACAAATTTTTAAAAGGTCATTCGTTATATATGTTTTAATTTTGAACAACTCATGCCAAAATTCTACAATCGATTTTTTACATAATTGTTCTGACAATTATGTAAAAAATCGAATTTTCAAAATAATATTTAACTTTTCCCATTTTGTTAAAACATTATTCTTATCAATTATGTTGCTTGTCACAAATATATTCCATTAGGCTGGTTAGAGCTTTTTACTACAACAGTCGGGTATAAAAAATTTAATTTTGCAAAAGGTAATCTTTTTAAAGTTTCTTCAACAGCTACCTGGTAAAATTTCAAACACCTTAACTTAAATTCAAGTATATCATTATTTTGATTAACAATATTAAATATTGTTATTATTGAACAATAATATTGTCTTTGCAGCAAAACCAATGTTAATCTTTTCCAGCGACAATAGCATATTCGGATTTTTTGGGTTAATTTTATTTATATTTTCAAATGCTTTTGAATGTAAAAAATTTGCACAAATTAATCGTAAAAATCTGTGACTTTTTTCTCCTAAACAATTAATTACAATACTTTCAGATTGAAACAATTTGTTAAAATTATTGAATAAAGATAAAACATGTGCCATAAATTGAAAGTAAGCTTTGATGAAAGGATTGTTAAGGTTTCTTACAATTAAATCTGCTGATGGATTTTTATCTTCTATAAAAAAAAGTTAATAAAAAAAGTTTGTTGAAGAGTTTCCCATTGTTCCAAAATTCTATTAATCACATTTAAAAGAGCTAACCATCTGGTTTGACTAGGATTAATCATTTTGTGTCTTTCCTTATACATCAACATTTGAATGCCTTCTAAAATTGATTGTCTTTTCGGACTTCGAGAAAAATAAGAATAAATAGAGTGCATAAGTCCTTTTTTGGTAGTACATCTGCAGCAGAACTAGCTATCAAATGAGTCGAATGACAAATGCATCCTAACACAAATATATTCAGATTATCTTTTAATAGATATGTCATAAAAGATTCGTTTTTACCAAGCATTACATTTGCATTATCGCTGCAGCAATCTACAATTTTGGATGTATTCAAATTATGATTTGTCAAATATTGAACAAAAAGTTTATACATATTTTTAGCGGTAGCTCCATCGTATGATATTTTTAAAATATCCAACAAATAAGTTTTAATGGAGTCATCTTTAAAATATTTGACTAAGATACACAAATTCTTATCATTACTGACATCGGTGCTCTCGTCTATCAAAATAGAAAAGAACGAATGCTGCAAATCGTTACACCTCTTAATGTTTTCCGAAAGAACATTTTTAATTAAATATGTATACTTACTGCGTTTAACTTGAATTTCAGGAGATAATTGACTATCATTAAAAATATCTTGTGACAGAACAATTATTTTTTCCATTACGCGAAAACTTAAATTATACTTAGCAGCTAACACAGCATATCTCAATTCAGCTCTATACATATGTGTGTAGCTGAGTATTCTTTTTTTTTTTCTTACTATAAAACTATCCAAACAAAGACTCAATGTTGATGCTTTTACGTTTTTTACATGGGTAGCAGTACCTGCATGCTTCTGTAGTTCACTTTTTCCAGTTATGATTTTATTACAAGCTTTACACATTGCTTTGTACTTATCATTAAGAACTGCTTCAAGTTACCTGGCTATTTTCTTATAAAACTAACCTCACATTTAGAAGATTTTTTCTCTAGAAAAAGAGGACGATTGTAATTGCTATTGTAAATGCCAATGTATAAGTTAGAGAGTTAGACAAAAACAGATGTACATACACGCTCAAGCATAAATGGTATCCGTATCTTTTGACGCGCGGCGCGACTGGCGACACACTGTGCACCGCGCGCCAAAGGCACCACTTACGGCTGTGTTTCAAAATTTACTGCCAGTACTGAAAATCTATAGTTTACGTCACGTGCACTATAGATTTTCAGTGCTGACAGTAAATTTTGAAACACAGCCTATGTCGGTTGCCGTACGCAAAAAATGTATTTGTCAAATTATCAAAATGTCACTACATTTTTCGAAATTTAGCCAAATTTTCCCTACGTCATTTTTCCGGTTAAATGTCCTTACGGATAGGGAGAATTACCCCTACGACTGGCAACACTGAAGAGCGCACTGATACTGACAGTGAGTTGCTCCTTCAGAGAACTCATTTTATGTAGATGCTGTAGAGGAGGGCGAGGACATGTTGAGGAAGGAAAGAGAGGGATTTCCTTATCTTGTTAAGAGAGCAATTTTCCATATCCTACTTACATTATAATCTGAGTCTCTGGTTCAAATTGTCTGGATGTTTATGTATTTCTAGAGCCTCTCTATACTTGCTCAGAAATTTTCCGAGCCAAGGAAGATTCCCTCCTTCCTTCCTTAATATCCCCGCCTCCCTACAGCGTTTACATAAAGAGAGTTCTTCGGATCAGCTCAATATCAGTGCGCTCCTCGCCCTGATGAAGTGAACGACAAAATTTACGAAACGTTTGCATCGGATAAATACACAGTGATAATCCGCGATAAAACCTTCTGGTATTTTTAAAGATAATATTCTTCGTGAAAGCCTAAAAAGTGTTATATAGAACATTCTCGAAATATGTAACAATATACAGAGTGTTTCTTGTAATTTGATTATTTAAAATGTTTCCGTTATTTTTGATATGAGAAAATACCACAGATGATCTTGTTTGATTTAAAGGGATACATATGATGAGCAAAAAATTTTTCAAGGTCATATTTTTTGAAATTTCAAGGTCCATTTTTTTAAAAGGAATTGTATGATTTTTTTTACATAATATATAATTCCTCTAATTATTTTGCACATAAAAGTATTAAGTGACAGCAAAAAATAGTTTGCGAAATATTTTTAATTTATTTTATTACATATTGATTTAAAATATTAAATACCTCGTAAGCCATTAATTTTTTTATAATCGTACCTTAATACTTTTATGAATAGAATAATAAGATGAATCAATTAGTGGAAAGAAAACACATAGTTATTTGAAAAATTATCTATTTTGCGTACATATTTTTTTAAAGCAATTGTATTTTCTTTCCACTAATTAATTGATTTCATTATTTTGTTCATAAAAGTATTAAAGTACGATTATAAAAAAACCAGTAGTTTATGAGATATTTATTATTTTATGCCAATATGTGACAGAATAAAGTATAAAATATCTCGTAAACTATTGGTTTTTTGATATCACTATTTTAATATTTTTATATGCAGAATAATTAGAGAAACCATATTGTGTAAAAAAAATTATATAAATCTGTTTAAAAAAATGGAAGTGATTTTCATATCTTTTTAGCGCCTCCATTTAGAAGAAAGACAATATGACCAAAATACGTTCTCCTTGATCATGCAACTTTTGTTTGGCACTTTTTCTTCTACTGTTAAAAACAAGCAAGTTATTCAGGTGACCTGTTTTAAATACCTAACTCTGTATTTGCCAGAATAAAGTATAAAATACTTCGTACTATTGGTTTTTTTGCTATCACTATCTTAATACTTTTATATGCAGAATAATTATAGGAATCATATTTTGTAAAAATATTATACAATTCCATTTAAAAAAAGTAAAGGTGACCTTAAAGTTTCAAAAAATGATCTTGAGAAAACTTTTTTGCTTATTATAATATGTCCCTTCGAATAGAACAAGATCCCTTGTGGTATTTTCTCATATCAAAAACAATGGAGATTTTAAAGGGAATGATCAAGTTAAAGGAAACATTCTGTATAAATAGAATTTGTAACCGATATTTGAATATTATTGTTATATTCCATAAATATTTTGGGATATTCCAGAATTCTCTTCGAACGTTTTTTTTTGAGCATTTTTAAAATTAATATTTTAGGATTAATATTTAGCATTAGTAGGAAAATGTATGTATATAATAAGAATTTAAAGAATCCTTTTATTTCAAGTAAAACATCTTTTGTTGATTTAATTAATGTATACTTTATGCTATTCCACAAGGCACAAGCGCGAGTTTTGGGGGGAGAGAGTTTTCTGTAAATGCAGAAGCATAGATCTTATAAATATGGATACGCTTTGTGCCTATAATCAGAGGATCAAGTTAACAGAGCAAGTAAATATATATAATAGTTGCTTTCCATTTACACACAAGTGACTGAGTCTGAAGTGAGCTGATTTTTATACTCAGAGTAACCCTTATCTTACAAGACGGGTCACTAGTGATCTGAGCGATTCCTCTTCGTGCAAGTTTCTTTGAGTCTTTCGGTAATTATAAATTATACTACATTTTATTATTTTCCAAAATGAAGTTCCAATATTTATTCTAGAAAGTTGAAAGTATGTTGTAAATTTTTAGAGATTTTTTGAATCATTCTGAATGGGTGAAAAAACTGGATTCTAGTGCTCTCTCGTTTGTATGGAGGTACCAAATTGTATCCTTGTTGGGTAAGGGTTAATGACGTCCCTACTTACTTACTTTGGTAAAAAGTTATCATATGTCAACATAGGTTCATAAGCTCACTTTGGAGTGAGTTTATGAGACTCATTAAAGCACACGATCTCGATCTTGTTCAGAGTATAGTTAAAAACTTAGTTGAATCTTACTTGTCAGAATGCAAAAGGAACGTGCATTCAATTGAGTTATGACATCATAAGTGAGAATCATCTGAGAATTGATGTAAATGGAACATAACTTATATTCTTTTATGAGAATGAGACTACTGTGCAAACTCGGGCGTAATGTCATATAAATATGTAAACTTCAATTATGTTTTATTATTTTTTGAATCATTCATTAAATACTTACGAATGAAAGGAAATATTGTCATTCTCTCTTCAATATACATAGCTCCAATATATTACATTGTCTTATTTTCTCATTATTGCAAAACTTCGTCAGTTATAATCTATCGGTTACAATGTTAATGCGTGATATATTTGAAATGGTTGATCATTTTTCATATGTCATTTCGAGCATGCGTGTCGTTTGGTGCAACGAAGGATAGAAAATACAATGCATTTAGTATCTCTTTCTATCTAACGAAAAAGGTGTATCCATATATATAAAATCTATATGCGGAAGTGCCTTCAATTTTGATAATTATTTGATATAAATAATGTGATACTATATAAAAGTTAGTTTTACTAACAAGAGAGTTGATTTATGCTGCACTCCAATTATATGTTTAACGTAAAATTGTACATGAGAGAAATAAGGAAGAAAAATGAAATGTAAATAAAACAGTTCTAGGAGACTACAAACATATAAAGCGATTTAATATTATCAATAATATATCTATTATTTAAACTACGCAATTTACAAAAGAAAATAGAAGCAATAGTACATCAATATATATTAATTTAAATAGAATATATCATTCAAATGATTATGAAATTCTATTTCTTTAAATTCTATTTCTGTAGTTCTATTATATTGTGTTAGCAGGTTCCTCTGTTATATTTTTGATATTCTACTAATAAAATTTAATAAATTCTGATATTTTATTAATAATAATTTAACAAATTTCTGATATAATTCTACTATAATAAAAAGCAATATCTTTCAAATTAAGTATTTAATGGATTTTACTATTTGAGTATATTATTGCTCAATGCAATCTTTTTGGCTCAGTCATTTGTTTTTACAATTTTCTTATAGTGAATTCGATGAATTTGGACGTACTAGTGCATATATTACTAAAATAGATAAAGTATACGATTTTAATATGCACTAGTGTGCACTATCGTAGATTAATATTATTTTATCTAATAGTAAAATGAAAATATTTCGAATAAAATACAGATTTTATTTAATAGCACAATAAGATGTGTTGAGATTTTCATTCGTTTTTATGTTATATTAAATTAAATACATATATTTGCGTCAATTTGTGTACGATAATTTTAATGTGCACCAATGCGCACTAAGTGCATCCAATCGAATTCGCTGTTACAAAAAATGTTAATTATACATTTAGTGAATCTATTTGAAATATGCAATTCATAAGATCTATTAACGTTAAACGTGTTAATTAACGTGTTAATTAAAAGTGTAAACATTTTCTTTTTTTAAGTATTTTTTTTATTTTACAACCGCTGATTACTACCCGAGATTATTGACAATATCTTTCCACTAAAAAGATTATTATTTTTATACTTAATTTTCGTATTTCTATATTTTTTTTATTCCTTTTTCATTTCCTTTTAATTTATCACCATGTGTATAACATCAACTAAAGAGAATATATTCAAATCTCTCACTTTAAAATTAAACCAGTGTCTTTAAAAGTGCCGTTACTATATATTTATGGTTGTATAAGTTAAATATAATTAGTGTCAGATATAAGAAGTTTTGCTATTTTATCATCATGTAGCAAATATATGAATGTTGAAGCGATGCAAACAAAAATGTTAAAAACATGAAAATAAATAGAAAAATAAAAATATATTCTGAAATGTATCGATAGTATTGAAAGTCTACAGCACTTCGTGAATTATAGATTTTTAGTACTTAGGGCATCTTGAAACATATCATATAAGAATGTAAAAGTTAAAAGTTAAAAGTGTTAAGAATACAGAGGTTCGTCTGTAATGATATTACAATATATCTTACATTATACATTTGATCACATCATTAACTAAGCTAAGCGTCATTCTTTCTGCTTGGCCAAAGCGTTCGCCAGTAACACATTCTATTATCTATCAGATGTAAGAAAGAGAAAAGAGTAATGAAGATAAGTGTATATGGTTGTTGCTCGCGAAGCGATCGTAATCAGCTACTTCCTTCATAGAAGAGTGCATCCAAGAACTATCACACGTGAGAGGAGACGAAGAATGGTTGGAGATGATCCATCGTTGGTATCCTTTTCTTTTATGTCGTGTCTTTGCATATTCTTGTGTTAGTGATTCTTTTTCCCTTCAGAAAAAAATGTTCTTATACTTCAAATGTTCCATCTATCCATTGCAACTAATTTGATTTCGTTCATTCATTATAGTTAGGTAATATTTATGATTCAGAAATTTTGGATCTATATACTATCTATATATATCTATATATATCTATATATAGATCTATATATATTTGTATTATACGTTGTTATTCTTATCTTTACCGAAAAAAATCAGATAATTGTTTTATTGTGACACAAATGATTATGTTTTTATTTATTTGGAAACATTTTCAAATTTAAGAGAAGATTCGAATCGACTGTAGATTTAGTTTCTATGACATGAACGTCATCTATTGCAAAGTTTCATTGTTGCTCATACCAGTGATAGGAGACTTCTCGGAGATTGTTGTATATCATTCTACGAAGTGCCCTTATAGTGAATGAAGAAGAAAGTGAGGAACATGAAATAGGCGATTGGAAAAGTGATCCTGGCTATCACGTCGATCGTCTTCGCCACTCTAATCGGATGTGGCGGATCCTTTTTCCTTAGCTGCAAGAGAAAAAATTTTTTTTATCGCGATCGAACTTCAAACTTTAATGGGTTTTCTACATAAGCTATATAATCATATAAGCTATTATCTCAGTATTAAGTTTTAAATCATAAAAATTAACCAATCACAATAGAATGTGAGAAGAATAATTGATTATGATTGGTTTATTTCTTACAGTTTAAGACTTAAAGCTTAGGTAATGACTTATTGTAGAAAGCCTAATAAGATAGGGAGCACAGACTCTTGCATAATGCATAACATGTAATACATAAAAAAATGTACCAATCGAAGTCCATTGTTTTCTTCTTTTCCATGAAATAAAGAATGATTGGTTGGTTAAATTTTTTATGCCTGTGTTATGCGTTAACACGGATCTACATAGATTTTTAAGCTATAAGAAATGAACGAATCACAATTATTCTTCTCGCATTTGACTGCAATTGGTCAATTTCTTACTTAAAGGCTTAAGGTTTAAAATATCTATCGTAAATCCGGACTTATGCAAGAATCTCTGCTCCTTGCTTTAGGTTTCGAACATAACGTAATGTAGTATTATAAAAGTTAATGTAAGGTAGAGACCATAAATATTTATATCTAACGTTAAATCGCTGACTCCTCTATACACCGTGCATAAAAATTGATTCCAAAACCTATGTATTACATAGCGCGACATAGGAATAAAACGGTCACATAATGTGTAATGGCCGCGATAGGGCCACATCAGTCACATGTTTGCGTGATGTACGCGTGATATTCGTGTTTTTATGTTAAAAGTCACAATGTCATGTGAAAAGTTGTCACAGTTTAAGGGGGTATTCTATTTTGACTACTCGTTTTTAAGGCAATTTTTGGGAATTAAGTTTGTAAGAATTATTAAATCTATATAGCTAATGTTATGTATTTTACATTTATCTATATTGGAAATAATACCTCAAATTTTTACAAAGTGTTTTATTGTTAATTATAAAGTTATAAATAAATGCACAGATCATGCTTGACAAATTTGCGTCGGGCGTAGTGATTGCTGCCGTCCTCGTAATCTGAAACAAACGAATTTTTTTTTGTTTTATTCTTCACAAATGTAGTTCAGCCTTCTAATAAATAATTAGAAAAAAAATTGACAAAATGACGCCGCTTGAAAGAAAATATTTCAATTTTTACTAAAAAATATTCATTTCCTGCGGTCCAGAAAAATAGTAATTTTGAAGATATCAAAAAGTTGGAGGGTCAAACGATAGCCTAATATGTACACTATATATGTGCCAAAGCGCAAGTCGGCCCAGTAGTTTGTGAGAAAAATACACGCCCGATTTGAAAAAAGTCGTTTCGAGAAAAACTCGTTTAAAGTTTCTCGTGCATTTACGAATAATGAGTAATTTCAGTAACTTACCCTTAGTCGGCTATACCAGTGCCATATAAAATACTTTCCTCGAAGAGCTCGAGGACACACTAATCCTTATATCGGAAATTTTAAACGAAATTTCACAGATTAGGCTGTGTTTGGGAACATCACCCGAGTGCTCCCAGTGAATCGTTTTATCCTTATTACTCACTCAATGTTAAACAAGGATAAGATGATATACGAGAGCATGCACCCGGATGATATTTCAGAATGCATCTTTACAAAGGATCATCCTGAGCTACATATGACACCATCTAGCTGCATAGAATAAGGGCTATGCCACATAAAAAACTTAAGTAAGATATAAGAAAATCAACATGTTGGATTGGCTGCTTATATTATAACCTTACAGATTCTACCATGATTGGTCAATGCGCTTACTTATATTTTACTAATTAAGTGTTTTTTATGTACCACGGCCTTTATATCACTTGATACAAACGATTCATCTGCGGGACGTAATCTCGTATCGTGGACGCTGCGTCCTCTAAACCTTTGTAGCTCGGTTAATTTGACGAATTTCGTCTCAACGTTTTAGGAACACATTTTTATGACTCCGAATTACAAGAAAATGAAAAAAAAAAAAATAAATCGATTTTTTTTATCTTAAGATTGTACTTAAGACGGTCTTGAATATAAGGCCCATGGCTGGTATTCATAGTCTGTTCTTATTTCGAGACCGTCTTAAGACGTTAATACAGCTCTCTGATTGGTTCATGTATGACTTCTTAAGACTGAATAATGATAATGTAAGGAAATGTCTACCATATGTGAGCCAACACTAGATATTCGTGTGTAATAATACATATTAAAAATTTAAATACAGACGTTTTGATCTTAGTATTGGGTTCTCTTCAATATAAAAATGTTGATAGCCATTCATAGAGATACAAAATAATGTGTTTACTCGCCAAGTCATCAAATCATTGTTAAACTGTTGTCAATAATTGAAAACTTCTATGTTATCTGTTATATTTTGTCGGATATAAACTGGCGATGAGTGTTAGATGTACTTCACTAAAATTGAGTCAATAGAATAAAATGGTATGATTAAAATTTAAAATTAAAAAATTTAAAATAAGTCGAATTCTCTAAACTCTTACATTAAAACCAGATTAACGATAGTCTGTTACAAACGATGTGATTACAAAGAGATTTCATTATCGAGTGTGAGTTCAGAATGCAATAAGAATAACACAAGTGTAAGAACCAACAATACAAATATAAAAATAAATATAAACATAAAATTACTAATAAATATCTGGAATTTAAAACAAGGAAACTTAAGCTTTTGTGACCGATTCATGATATAAGAAGTTCAATAAATCCGTGTCATTTTGTAAGTTAAACGATTTCTTTGTTTTTTATTGAAAATTGCCTTTGAAATTAACTTTTTATTATAGTTCTTCTCCTAATCTAAAATCGAAACATTATTCCAGTCAAAATCATGGTTATGCTCGATTTTATGTCAGTGATGACATTTTCAATATATGTATTATTATACACGAATATCTAGTGTTGGTTCACATAGGCATTTCCTTATATTATCATTATTGAGTTTATCTATGGAGCCTTATACTGAAATTTAAACTTTTATACTCTTAAGACGATCTCAAATATAAGATCCGAATATGAATATCGGCTGTAGGTAAATTGCAATCAATCATCGTATACAATAGAGCCTTTCAACTCAAGCACTGCGTGCCCCAAATCCCCTTGCCTCTCGTCTCATGGTGAGATTGACATGGTGTGCTCAGTTTGGGAAAACCACGCCATTTTTACGAGTCGAGGTACCGACTCGTAAAAAATACCGTTCAGAACTCAGGCCAACTGCGAAGAAATAAATAAAGTTGCTACGACTGATCTCTATGCATCTGAAGAGCGGTATTCATAGTCCGTTCTTATTTCAAGACTGTTTTAAGTAATTTCTTAATGCTAATATGGCCTTCTGATTGATTTGTGACTTTTGAAGGCTCCTGAACTCAACCAAGAACTCTGCGTTGACGGTGGCAACACAAAATCAGACAACGGTCTGGTGAAACCGGTAGCCACACACTTAAGCACGAGTCCATGTCCGTGTGCTCGTTTGCGGCGCGCCGAGAATGAACGAGACAGCAAGCTCCTTCTCACACTAGTCGCTTGTTTCAAGCAACCGGAAATGCTTTCTCGGCAATCACGGCCGCTCGGCAGCCCTAGGCATCAATAAGGAGCGGGAGGAATTCTAAATAACATATAAGTTTTAATAAATTGTAATAATAGTGTATCTCTCCCATTAATACAGAATAATATAAATCATGTTAAAACGCAACAGTACACGAGATATTTAATTGTTTACGATTTTTTATGCGCGTTATATAGTATACCTCTCCTTCATAAACTCGAGTAACAAGAATAGTTCAGTAGAAGTAGAATTATACCGGAAAAAAATTATAAACCAGCATTTCTCTTCAAAGTCTCGAAAGGCCATCAGAAAATGCGTATGTTTGAGACTCGAGACTTGTAACGAAAATATGCGAAAAAATCAAATAGTTGCAAAAAGCATGTTTTTCGCTTATAAAACGAAAGATATTGATTGTATGAAAAAAATTTCGGTATAAAAAATGTAGGTATTCGAAATATCTACAAAATGAGACGTGAAAGACATTAAAATCGATTAGTAGAAAAAAAAATACGAAAAAGACCCTTTTTCACTTGTTCTCTGTTCATTGAGAATTTAAACGCAAAGCTTTGAAATTTTCATAAAATGTAGCCCTCGTAATGACGAACAAATCTAGCCCTGAACAAGCCTGAAATGTTCATTAGTACAAAAAGCCATTTTCACTAAAAATCTGACTACGGAAAATTTATAATAATTTCTTCATCTTTGAGTAGTCACATAACAATTTACAGGGGAGATTTTTCTTCTTCAAGAATTGTACTATCACATATATTTAATAACAAAACGATTTTTTACAGTTAAATTATTATAAAACGACTTTAACAAGTGGGTATCTTTTTCCGTACAAAAAAATGAAAATAATTTCATTAATATGCATCATATCAAAGCTGTGTGAAGTATTTGAAATCTAACATTTTTCTATGAATTTAAAAAAAAGATTACCCTCCGATTATTAGGAGCCCAGATAACAATTTTTTTTTCAAAAATTCTAGTTTTTAAGATTAAGAGTTGCGTCTGGCACCAATTTATCATGAAAGAATTGAATTTGCTGTTAAAAAAATCTGAAATTGTAATCATGAAATTTTTAATTTAGAAAATTTTTTCTTTCTTGAATTTTTATTTTTTTGGTTATTACTAAAAAATCACGTTTGAGTATGAAACGCATGTCTGATTAACAAAGTTTAAGTCATATTAGCTATGTTTCTTTATTTAATGTGTTGTAAAAAGTGTCGAATTGGACAATTAAATGTACGGAATTATCAGTACAAAATTGTTTTTGTGAATGTAATTACAGATGCAAATATGACATGCAGACAAATAATTAATAAGTCATTTGCCAAATGTTAGCGTAACAGTTAAAAATTTAACACTAACTTTCGCAAATATAAAAATAAATTAGTGTTACATGAAAAATATATTTTGCAACTATATTCAACAGTTACACTAACATTTGGCAAATTATTTATTATTCGTTTACATATATCATATTTGCATCTGCAATTAAATTCACAATTTTGTACTGATAATTCCGTACACTTAATTGTCCAGTTGAACACTTTTTACAGCATATTAAATAAAGAAACATAGCTAATGTGACTTAAATTTGTTAATCAGACATGCATTCCATACTCAAACATGTTTTTTTAGTATTAAACCAAAAAAATAAAAATTCAAGAAACCAAAAATTAAAAGTTTAATGATTATAATTACTTTGCGAAACATTTGGTTAAGCTATTTGTTTATATCTCGTCGAGCTACCCCAGAAAATCATGATATTTAAAAAAATCAGGTTTCCACGTCAATTTGCTGAGAAAATGTAAATTTAGCAAATTTTAACGTACGAAATCAAATACGCGCGAATCGCCGAGCGGACTGATCTTCCCCACTCGACTGCGCGCCGGCTTCCCTCACTCCGCCCGGCGTACTGCTTCGCTCGCGTTCTTCAAATTTCCAATGGTTTTAAACAAACTTGTTCGGCAGTAAAAAATGCGAGAATTTTTCAACAGCAAATTCAATTCTTCTTTGACAAATTGATGCCAGAACGGAACTCTTAATCTTAAAAGCTAGAGCCACAATAATTTCTTGTAAAAAAATTGTTATCTCGGCTCCTAATAATCGGTAATCTTTTTTTTAAATTCGTGGAAAAATGTCAACTTTCAAATGCTTCACATGGCTATTTAATATGATGCATATTAACGAAATTATTTCCATTTTTTTATACGGAAAAAGTTATCCACTTTTTAAGGGCGTTTTATAATAGTTTAACTGCAAAAAATCGTTTTGTTATTAAGTGTACGTGATAGTGCAATTCTTGAAAAAGAAAAATTACCCCTGTAAATTGCTGTGCGATTGCTCAAAGATGAAGAAATTAAATATTTCGCAGACAGGTTTTTAATGAATAAATGGCTTTTGCAAAAACTAATGAACATTTCAAGCTTGTTCATGGCTAGATTTGTTTGTCATTACGAGAGTTACATTTTACGAGAATTTCAAAGCTTTGCGTTTAAATCTCAATGAACAGAGAGTGAGTGAAAAAAAGGCATTTCATCAAAAAATGTTTTTTATTTTTTTTCTACTGAACTAATAGATCGATTTTAATGTTCCATATCTCATTTTGTAGTTATTTCGAATACCTACATTTTTTTATACCTACTCTTTTTTTATACAATCAATATCTTTCGTTTTATAAGCGAGAAACGTGCTTTTTGCAACCATTAGATTTTTTTTCGCATATTTTTTTCATAAGTCTCGAGTCTCAAACATACGCATTTCTTTTCTGATGGCCTTTCGAGACTTTCATGAAAAGAAATGCTGGTTTATAATTTTTTTCTGGTGATATTCTACTTCTATTGAACTATTCTTGCTACTCGAATTTATGAAGGAGAAGTATACTATATAACGTCCATGAAAAATCGTAAACAATTAAATATCTCGTAAACTGTTACGTTTTATGACTTATACTATTCTGGAGGGGAGGGGTACACTAACACTACAATTTATTAAAACTTATATGTTATTTAGAATGCCCCCCGCCCATTATTGATGCTTAGCCGAGCGGTTGCGATTGCTGAGAAAGCATTTTCGGTTGAAATAAGCGACTAGTGTGAGAAGGATTTCGCTGTTTTGTTCACTTTCGGCGCGTCGCAGGCGAGCACACGGACATGGGCTTGTGCTTGTTTGTGTGTTACAGCGTCACATCATGATAAATGGCCGAACTTATAGGCGTGGAAAAGTGACATTTTCACGACGAATTTTATGCGTACTATTTCGTCATTTGCTTAATTGTAAAAATGTGACTTATCTCGTATTTATTAAAGTCGTAATTATCGATGAAAACTAAAGTTATCTTGGAATTTTGTATGTAAAAGCATATATTTTACTCATTTCAACAGATGTCGGAGCGTGTGTTTCTGCCCGAATATGGGCTCACTTTATGTGCCTTTTACGATCATTTACTGATTGTCAAGGGAGGAAAGGACAGTTTTCATCGATTTTTACAAGTGTTTTAATGTGATCTCGTTTTGTTTCATCCTAATTGTCTTTATTTAAAAATGGCACGCAACATAAATTAACGTGTCATTCCTCGCGTCTGACGTCACGATTTAAACATTGCCGCCGCCAGGAGCCTAGTCAAGAGCCTTAAAACCGTTCTTAAAATGGTCTTGAATATGAGATCCGACTATGAAATCGGCCTTTGTCAGGTCCTATTTTATGTCCTTTTCTCTTTTCGATGAGTGAAGCAACATCAACTGTCAAGCAGTGTCAAACATAATTTCAAGAATTTATTAGAGTATACATATTATGAAATTATTTGAAATAGATTCCTATTGAAATTATTCAATTATTCTTTAGATTTCTGTTATGTTCTCTAGGAAAAATGGAATGATTCCATAAGAGTCCTGAGGAGGATTGCGGGGTTTACGTTGGTATAAGTATTATTGGTATAAATTGTACTTATTTATCATTTATTTATGTATTGATTTGTTAATTTACTCGGGTTTTATATATGCTGTTTGGAAAATAATGATATATCTTTCGCATAGGGGTTTCTCATAGAATAGACTAAACTGAGAAGAAAACTCCTGTAGCATTTTGCAATTTTCACTATAGTTAACAAGATATTAATTGCCAAAAATTGGTCTTCAATCATTTTTTACTCAAATACTATCAACTTTACAGAAAAACTGTAAGAGACAAAAATTGTTTATTTTCTTCTCGTAGAACTTTACAAATTTTTTCAGAATTTTTTGTCAACTCTTTAATACTGCATTTTCTTATTTTTACCAACATAAGAAAATATGGTATTATAAAAAATTCTGAAAAAATTCTAAAAAAATTCTTAGAGCTCTATATATATGAGAAGAAAACAAAAATTCTTGTCTGAAAACAAACAGTTTTTTTTTTTGTAAAATTGGTAATATTTAAAAAATTATTGAAGATTTTCAGCAATTTTTAGCAATCAATATCTTGTTAACTATTACGAAAATTGCAAAATGATATAGGATTTTTCTTCTAAGTTTAATCTATTTTGGCTCTATGCGAAAGATTTATCATTATTTTCCAAACACCATATATATAATTGTACATATATTGATATCACAATATATACAGGGTGATACAAAATAATCTTTTGTCCTTAAAGAGATATATTCCTAGCTGTATTCGAAGATGATTTTTCCTTTGGTAAAAATTTGTCTGAAACTTAATTTTTAATAAAGAATTTTCATAAAGAGAAACAGTTAACGTATCAAGTCGAGTATAGAAGGTGTTCGAGAGCGAGTCAGAGCGAGATAATCTGAGTGATACGGCGTTTTAGCTGTATTTCGCTTTACGCGAAATGTCGATTGCGGATTAAACGCGGCGGTTTTCTCGGCGGTTCTCGAAGGAATCTTCCTTATGGCGGTTTTACTAGGCGGTTGCACTGGTAGCGAAGCGTTAACTCGAGAGCAGCGAAACTAAGAGAGCGATTGATTCTCGGGTCTTCTTTTTATGCTCTTTTAAGAACAAAGGCTTCCCTTTGCATTCGCCTATGAGATTGTCACAAAATTGAAAATTGTGAGGTGACCCTCTGTTTTGGGCGGCGATTGGCAGTTTCGAGCGCGACTGCCGAGCGGCGCGCAATTGCCATGCGCGCCCATTAAATCTGGATTCCTGATTGGGATTGACGCACATTACGCGTTTTGCGTCACGCGATCGCGCGTGCGCTGCGACGGATTCGAGTCGGTTCGCCGTTATAGCGGTTGAGATCTGCGTACGTGCGACGTGCGGCTTGGCTTATTGTTTTTCGACTCGGAGATGTTTTGGAAACTTCTAAGGACGCTTGGGATCCTTCTAGAAGCTTTCGATCCGCATGTCGCACGAACGATAAACATGTAAAAAACTGTACATGTTGGCTGTATCTCGAACAGAAGGTAAGCAGGAATAGCGCGTTTATCAAAGCATACTGATGCTTAGATTCAACAATCACACGACAGTACACATATCTACAATATACATTCAAATTCTCTCTCTCTTTCGCTCTTTCTCCCTCTCTAATTCTTACGCACTCATTCACTCACTCAGTTGTCTATATTAATTATTATTAACTTTAACTTGAAAATGATATCAAAGTTTATTTGTCAAGTTATTATTTGTCATCTTGCTTTATACGGTTCTAATAAAAGTTAAGTGTTAAAGAATTTTTTTGTGTAAATGTAGAAGCAGACAAAATAATAGCGCGAATTCGACGTAAGTAAAACGCAAATCGCGTTTTAAGAAACAAAAGTAATACATTTCTTGTGAGAAACGCGACTATGCATTTTGACATTGAATCAATTCCATTTAAAATTGGAATAAATCGAAGTCAATTATGAATTAAAAAGATAATTAATCATATTGTATAAATTCGATATTTTCACTCTCCAGCTTCTGCAGAAAAACGAATAAATAGTTTTACGTCGGATTATTATCCAAAATAAGAATTTATTGCAATAAATTTCTATTATAAATGTAAAATATTATGTAGATATCAGGTTATTTAAATATCAGTTTCAAGTTAAAACTATTAAACACATTTAAAGTGCGTAGATGTGTGTGTGCGTGCGCGCGTGCGTGCATGTGTGCGTGCGTGCGTGCGGGAATGCTAATGCCGGCGGTACTGTAATTTTTAATCTTCAACTCGAAATTTACTTAATCAAAAGATATATAGGGTTTTAGAAAGCTCTTGACATCAGCTATTAGATTCTAGAAAAAGTAAGATGTTTCATTTTAAAAAATCGATGTGACCTTGATTTAACCTTAGCAAAGCCACCCGAGGTCAAATTGATGATCAATAAATAGATCTTTTTAAACCCCACAACATTTAGTCTGAACATATTTTCGATTAGATCTTGTCCTGCGGAGATAAAAAGAGTGGACAGGTGGTCTGAGACAATTGTATATACAATTATAGAAAATTATAGAAAATTTTACGAATCTTACAGTATTTTATAATTCACATAAACAAATTTTGAATTTTTAGAATTCCTGTATCATTTTATATCTGTTTAGAAAATATTTCAAATTTTTTTTATACAAATCTTAAAATATTTCAGAATTCATATGTATGAAAAATTTTATAAAAAATATAGATATTTTGTATAAAATATATATATTTCTGAAATGTATTTCAATTTCTATAATATTATATTGTAGTTCCTATCACTTCAATGAACGCGTTAAAGTAAGTAGGAACTAGAGTAGGAGCATGCAACGCGAACAAACATTGATAGTACTAGATATTACATGATAAAAAGAGATCGAGCCTAAATGATGTGTGTAAGATGAAAACAACAACTAAGGTTGACTGAAATCACGAATGGTCATCGACACGCGAGAAGGCAGAGAATGAGAGAGACAGACGCTTGCAAACTGAGCACACCCTTGGTATGTTCGAGGAGACGCTATTAACGCTTTTGTCATTCTATCTTCGTTGTTTAGACGTAAACAAGGATAGAATGACACAAATAGCACTAACAGCGTCTTCCCGAACGCACCTCATGTAATCTTTCCATCATGCTCTCGCCCGCTTATGCTAGAGTCCTAAGATTTGTTCGCATGCTCCAAATTAATCCAGAGAGCACTTCGATTAGTAAGATGGCGGTTGGAGCAATTGGATTCATATGCCCCAACATTCAGAGTCACGAACAGATTTATGACAAGTGAGCATGTCCTCTAATCTAATCCGTGAGATCACTCGACTCGAACGAACATGTGCCTCGTTTCGGATGTTTTGTGTTACCTCGATTATTTGAAAAGCGTTTTTATATAAAATAAATGTATTTTTTCAATAAATAAATATGAAAGTTATATTATATCTTTATATTAAATTATATTATATTTTATTATATTAATATTATTTTCTTTATTTTATTTTATTTTATTTTTTTATTATATTGGTAATAAGGCTCAATAAATTTAAAAAGCAGAAAGACAAAAGGCTACGAGCCTAAAACAATCGTTATAAAATAAAAAATTTTTGAACCGTTAATAAATAAAAATTTAACGAAGACTCGCAATCCAAAATTTTCACTTCGTTCAAATCAATTTCGATCATAATTTTAGATGAAACGAAGTGAAAATTTTGAATTGTGAGTCTTCGTTCAATAAGAGATGAGATCTGAAATAATTCACATTAAAAGACAAAAACAAGGTCTTCATAAAAAGAATGATACTGAATCGTTACCGGAAACTTACAGATTATTCAATCTCTTTCTCCTTCTTAACATTCTTCCTCTTTTTACATCTCCGTTCCCCACTTTCTCTTCCTTCTATTTTATTTTTTCCCTCTTACATTCTCCTTCCTTTCTAGTTTACCACTTCAATCTTCTTGTTTCTTTTACATGGATTTTATGTTGTCTGTGAGCATCTTAGAGTAACTATATATTTTCAATCTCATCGCGTTGCCTGACAATAGACGACGTTTATATTATATTGACACGCAATAGAAGGAAGGAATATTTATTCTCATTTGATTTAGCTGTTACTAAATTAAAGATATATACGAGGTCTGTTCAAAAAGTATCGCGAATTTTGAATTTCCGCGAGTTACATATATTCGATTTTCGATTTTTTTGTGGCGTTATGTTGGTACTCATGTCTCTCACTTATGCCGACAAGTTCGGCCATTTTGAATGTTCAGTTAATTTTTGACAGCTGCTTTGCTTGCACATGTTTTGGCTCGTCTTCGATTTTTGCCTATTCCAAAAAATGAATCAAAGAATCTGTATCAAATCTGTATTTTGTGTGAAAAACAAAATTAAGTGCGCGGAAGCATTCCGAATGTTGACTGTGGCATATGGTGAAGCTACCTTGGACCGAAGCAACGTTTATCGGTGGTACAAAATGTTCTCAGAGGACCGAGAAGATGTGAACGACGAAGAGCGTGTCGGACGCCGTTTTGCTTACAGTTTTCTTCGA
This sequence comes from Acromyrmex charruanus, assembly GCA_017607545.1. Taxonomy (NCBI): domain Eukaryota; kingdom Metazoa; phylum Arthropoda; class Insecta; order Hymenoptera; family Formicidae; genus Acromyrmex; species Acromyrmex charruanus. Next base: position 128,915 of record JAANIC010000530.1, on the reverse strand, counting down.
TTGCAAGGGCGTGGTGCATCATGAGTTCTTGCCACAGGGTAGAACGGTCAATAAGGAATATTACCTGCAAGTTATGCGCAATTTGCGCGAAGCAATCCGCCAGAAACGCCCGGATTTGTGGAAGAACAAAAATTGGCTTTTGCATCATGATAACGCCCCTGCTCACACATCGTTGCTTGTGCGCGAATTTTTGGCCAAAAACAACACACTAATGATGCCGCAGCCACCGTATTCCCCAGATCTGGCCCCCTGTGACTTTTTCTTGTTCCCGAAACTGAAGAGGCCCATGAAAGGACGACGCTACGCTACGATTGAGGAGATAAAGACGGCATCGAAGGAGAAGCTGAACAAGATCACAAAAAATGATTTTTTGAAGTGCTTCGAGGATTGGAAAAAACTTTGGCACAAGTGTATAATATCTGATGGGGATTACTTTGAAGGGGACAAAATACATATTCATGAATAAATAAATAATTTTTGAAAAAACACAAAATTCGCGATAGTTTTTGAACAGACCTCGTAATTTATGACTGTTCATCATACAATTGCAATTTGTTTTAATGACTTTAATGTACATTTCGCATATTAGATTACTTTTTTACTTTTTTATTTATTTTTTTTATTTGTATTCCTTGCTTCTTAGCTTGTATTTCTTTTATTAGATTTGATTACTTATTCCGATTACAATTTTATATTATATCTGTACTTTTTAACAGAAACAAATTATGTTTGTTTTCATACACAGTCAAGAGGAATACATGGTTTTCGATTACAACATTCCTGTAACATTTATTCTAAATTGAGCGAATTTGATTATTAATGATGCGATCGAGAGCGAACTTTGATTTTTGTATGTCTTAACTATGTAATATTTCCACCGTTTTTGTTTACATTGATAATAATCCAACAGGGATCGAAATGTTTGTTGTTTTGTTTGTATCGTTAAATTAAATTAAATTAAAGTTTATATTTTAACTAGATGACATGTTTTATTTATTAACGGTTCAAAAAGTTTTTATTTTATAACGATTGTTTTAGGCTCGTAACCCTTTGTCTTTCTGTTTTTTTATTTTTTTATTTTTTATTTTATTTGTTTATTTATTTATTTTATTTTGTATTTTATTTCATTTTATTTTATTATTTAATTTAATTTAATTTTATTATTTTATTTTAATAATATTATATTACGTTATATTTTTATATTATATTAAAAACGCATTTATTAAATGCGGTTTTATATCAAATAAATGAATCTGAAATACTTTTTCAATATAATATGTTTTCAACCATTACGCATGTGTGCGTAACATGTCTCAACCGCATCATCTTCTGAGGCAAATAAAGCGTACTCTTAATTGATTCATGAAGTATGCTCTAACGCGATACGAACATCTAGTTACCATATTAGTTCCGGTGGCGCGAACATATTAGAACGCGTTGAGACATGCGACGCGAACAAACCTCTAGATGTAATAGAGAAGCGCAACCGCAATCCTGATTTCTGATTGGTTCCGCCATTTTTTCTATGGATAATCTTCTAGGACTCTAATTTTGGTAAATATCATTATTTTTAAATCTTGATATGTACCATATACTGTAGTCTCCAAGTAGAATCAGTATTACTTTATGGTCAATAGAAACACTGCTGTTATAAAAATCGCACTCCGTTTACAGAATGACAGATGTAAACATAGGTCGTCATTTTTTCATTAGACGATTAATTATAACCTTTAAATATGTTGCGTTTCTCTGTTATATCTAGGACTTTAGCTTATGCTTGTCCCCCACCACGGATCCAACATTTCTCCTCTATTCGTGGCTGTGTACTGGCCATGGTGGAAGGGATAACATGGTGTGTGCAATTTACAAGTATCTCTTTTTGAATCTCCGTTGTCTCTGTCTATGAATGTCGATAAGAGACCAACTGTGTAACGCTAAACACGATTCGAATTGACTTATGACATCTTAAGACAAGTCTTAAATGTAAGAATCGACTACAGTTTGTTTTGCGTCGTGAAATTGGTACTGAATCTTTCCTTGTTTAACACACTTTACGTTTCTCTCTCTCTATAGAAAAAGAAACATAAAATGTGTTAAACAAGGGTTGTGTTCCGATAGCTGTGTCGAAAAATTTTTTAGTTACAAAGTTGGTAGCGCTATAACTAAATAGCTGTGTTTCGTAAAAAATCAGACATGTAGTTTGCATTTACTTTATCGGCTTGTCTAATTTCTTATTTAAAAAATAATTTTTATTTGTATTTGATGAATTATTTTCAAGTTCAAGTAAGAGTTCTGAAAGTGAAGAAGAAATAATAAATATTATTTATGACGATAACGAAAATCATTCGAAAAGAAAGAAAGCAAGAGTTCAAAATTTTATTGAAAATGTAATTTGTAAATACAACAATGAAGAATTTCGAGAAAATTTTCGGTATGTATAAAATTAATTTAATAATCTATATGTATATATGTATGTATACAAAAAACCAAAAACAAATAATTTTTAATTTTAGACTGCGATATTCAATCTTTAATTATCTCTTACATTTATTAAGAAATGATTTAGAAAGAGAAAATTTTTCAAGGAAAATGCCTATATCTGCAGAAAAACAATTATTCATTGCTTTGTACATGCTGGCAACATCAGATTCATACAGGTTACTATATTGATTAAAATTATTTTTTATAAAAGCACAATTGTTACAATAATTAATTTTTTAATAATTTTATTTGGTTAAAGATCTGCAGTTACAAAATTCGACGTTGATAAGGCAACAGCTTGGCGAGCAATACGAAGAGTTGTTAAAGTTCTTTGTAAATATAGAAATTATTCGATGGCCAAATCAAAGGGAATTGGATGAATGTAGCCAAACAATTACAAATTCAATATGATTTTCCTAGAATTATTGGAGCTCTGTATGGAACACATATTTATATGTGTATATCAACTCCAACTCGAGATAGTCAATCTTATATAAATAGAAAGGGAAGACACTCTATTCAGTTGCAGGTACATACATTTATTATTTTAAAATTTTATTAACGTAGTATTTTTTTAATATTTAAAATAATTGTTCATACAGATTGTATGTAATCATAAATTGCAATTCTTGCACTGTTATGCTGGCCTTCCTGGATCCGTGCATGATATGAGAGTATTTAAATATTCAGGACTACAACAAAGATGTAACGATGAATATTTTCCAAATAATACCCACATTATCGTAGATTCAGCTTATGTATTGCAAAAACACATTATAGTGCCATATAAAGATAATGGTCATCTAACTGCTCAGGAAATATATTACAATAGCGTACTCTCTAAAACTAGAATGATAGTAAAGAGATCAATCTGGTTATTAAAAGGACGAAGATGGAGATATCTTTTGGATAAACCACCTAGCGAAGGACAGATTTGATTCCATACTACATAATAAGTTGTTGCATCTTACACAACATCTGTCTACTTCAAGATAATAATTTTGAGTATTCAGTCATCATCAGTGATAATGTGATTGCAGAACCAGAACCAATGGTCGTAAATCAATTATTGCAAGACGAAGGATCAGTGAAAAGAGAAAAAATAAAAATTAGATTAACTACTTAATTTGTGTATCATCTAAATAAAAATAATTCTAAATAAAGATAAGATCTAATAATTTTAATGTTTTTATTTTGAAACCATTAAACAATATGTATTTTAAAGATTTTGTAGTAGTAATCAATTATTTAAAATATGACTTTTTATTGAATTGTTACACAATGTATAGTATCACATACAAAAAATTCTTATGAAGTATTAAGAAAATAATGTTTTATATGAATATTTCCACAGTAGAATGATATTTTTATCACAGCTTCAATCTGCTTAAACTATATTATTCTATATTATTTATTATTAAACCTCAAAAATAAAAAACTTCATAAAAATAAAGGAATACATGCAATTTTGAAATGAACTTATTATCCATTTATAATAATTAAAAAATTCTTGGAATGACTTCTTAACGAAACTAATTTCTAAAAATTTTGATATTGTCATTTATATTTTGTATTTCTTCTTTCACAATAAATAAAACTAATTTTTACATTCAATTAAAAATAGATAAAATATAAATTAGAAAATGTTATAAAAGAAATGTTATAAAAGAATTCAAAATATTTTTTACGCGACTACATTAATTAAGTTATATTATTATATAAACTTCAAAAAATTCTTTTATAATAATTTTAACAAATCTTTAAAAAAACATTAGTAATATTCAGATATAATTTAACAGAAGTTTAAAGTTCTTGCAAAGTAAAAGATAAAACATTTCTAACTTATAATTATTTCATGATCTTCGCAATTTCTTTCAAAATGCTCAGTTTTTGCTTTCTATACTCATCAGTTGCTTCTCTCTGCATCTCTTTATGTTTTTTATATTCTTTTATAAATTCTGATTTCCAATTGGATAAATTTGTATTATCTGATACTTTTTGGCACTCTAAAATAAAATAAAATAAATATGAGAAATGTTTATAAACAATACTAATACAATAAAATAATATTTTTAAACAATCTTAATCTGGATGGTATTTCTTCTTCTATATGACTTCCTATTGGAATATCTGAACCTGCTGAAGATGGCTTTATCCAAGATTTTTTTGAAAACAAATTATCTATAATCTATTAAAAAAATCAAAAGCAAAAATTGTATATGCACGTGAGTGAATAATGCATTAAATAATACTGTAATAGGAAGACTAACAATGTCTTAAATGTATGAATTACACAAATCATTTTCTGCTATATTATGTAAAATACCTACATCATAATGTTCACAAGTTTTTCTATTGTTTCCACTTTAAGCATTGTGATCTTTTACTTCTTCGTATATCTTTTTCATATTATTTAGTTTTGCATTGTTTCATAGAAAAATTATATCCTTTCTTTTTCAAGCCTTTATTAAGATATTTCCAAAATGTTCGACTACTAATTTCACTGTTATCTAATGCTGTGCAGTGTTTTTCATATAAATGTAAGAGTAATCGAGTTTGTTCACTTGTCCAATGTATACGTGAATTATCTAAAATATTATTTGTTTCAATATTTTTATTATACATAAAGTAATTTTAAATAAAATGCTGTAGTATCAACTTATTTAAATTACTGTCAAGAATGTAATTCTCTTTATCGGAAAGTAAAATTCTCTTCGAGACCAAAATTCTCTTTGTACTTAAAACACATGATGCTTGTTTCATTAATGTAGCTTTGTGTTGATTCAAAAGAGTTGTTGCAAAATTCAAATCTATCATAGAAAAACAAATTAAATTTATTAAAACATTTAAATAATTAAAAACATTAAAATAATTTAAAATTTCCTTCTTCTATCCTGGGAATCGATTGCCTATTTTAAGACGCGGTGAAAATTACAAAGTGAGCAAATTTATTAGGTAATGACTAATGAAATTGTAAGTATACTAATAGATTCGCTGATTTCAAGATACAATCAATAGATCCTTTACATAATTAGTACCTCACACAAGTATTATGCTAAAAAAATATTATTTAAATTCTTTAAATATGTTTGTGAAAAAGAATGTAGAAATTGTATTTACCATTAACAGCATGTTGATGAATTTCAGAAAATACATATTATACAAAGTATAATTTGATACTCCACATAATATTAAAGATTTTACTTGTTTATAATTTTTATTTTTTAAATTATCCTTATCTATCTCTTTGGAGATATTCATCTATTTTTCTAAATTTTTAAGTAAGGTCAACATTTTTGTTATTAAATTAATATTTTAAATAAGGGGAATTTTATATTCGATCAAAGCGGATCTTAATATTAAATACATAATTCTTTGTGAATTTATAATATTCTGATTCTACATATTGCATGACCGAATATAGGATTCCTTTATTTAATTAAATTTATTCTCATCAATCCAATATTCGCTTCATATTGCTTAAATCATATTTCAATAAATATGTATAATAATAAATAATAATAAATAATAATCAACTATATATTATAAAAGTAAAAATTAACCTCCTTCCTGAATAAGCCGATAAAGTAAATGCAAACTACAGTGTCAGCTGATCTCTTATGGAACATAGCTATGTTAGTTACAGCGCTACCAACCTTGTAACTAAAAAGAAAATTTTCGACACAGCTATTGGAACACAACCAAGGAAAGATTCAGTACCAATTTCACAATTGACGCGAAGCAGGTCGGTATTCATAGTCGATTCTTACATTTAAGTCTATCTTAAGTATAGTCTTAAGATGTCATAAGTCAATCCGAGGATTGTATTAGCATCTTAAGCATTATTTAAGACAGTTTTAAAATAAAAACGGACTATGAATATCGCCCCATATTTAGCGTTTCACAGTTGGCAGCCTTAGTCTCTTAATTCATAGACAGAAACGATGGAGATTCAGAGAGAGATGCTTGCAAATTGCACACATTATGTTATCCCTTCCACCATAGTATCGGAGCGGCAACGCGGCGTATCATTTGGTATAGTAGTTAAGCGTGATTCCATTGAGAGATAGATACGTATACTGGAAAAGAGACAAAAACAAAAGACAAGCAAAAACCATATTTATGACTTATTTTATTTTCGTTTGGAATCTCTCTTGATCCTAAGAGTTATATTTGCATAGGCTGTGTTCTAAAATTGACTGTCGATCTGAAAATCTAGTGTAAAGCTCGATTGCGTACATTATCGGACACGGCACTATTTCCCAATTGGACATGGATCCGATTGGACATGGACCCGATCGGATACGGACTCGATCAGACACACAGCGTTGCAGTAGGACTTGATTGCACACAGATCTGATTGTACATAGGGATGTGATTCTGTAACTGCCTACCGACAGTTGTCGGTGTCGTTGCGCAGCTTTTTCACCATAAAATATCTGTGCAACGACATCGACAACTATTGGTGTGTAAAACAGTTATAGAATATAGGCCCAGATCCGATTGCACACCGATCCGATTGCACACCGATTCGATTGCACACCGATTCGATTGCGCACCAACCCGATTGCCCATCGTGACAGATTTTCTAATTTCAACAACAGTACAATTATAGAAGTTGTGCGCCCCTTTGCAGGGGGGGCGGTGAGAGTCCCCTTCGCGTGGATATATTGTATAAACACTTATTTATGTTTTTTTATCATTTATTAATATTTTTCCCGTTTTTCCGATCGCTATTGCGTCTGATTGAGTCTGTATGCGCAATCGAGTCGGTGCGCTATCGGATCTGTTGAGTTCGTGCGCAATCGAGTCGGTGCGCTATCGGGTCTGTGTGCAATCAGGTCCGGTGCAATTGAGTCCGTGTTCTAATACAACGCTGTGTGTCTGATCGAGTCCGTATTCGATTGGGAAATATTGCTGTGTCCAATCGATAATGTGCGCAATCGGGACACTCCGAAAATCTATAGTGCACGTAACATAATAAAAAATAATAAACTATAGTAATTTCAGTGCTGATAGTAAATTTGAAACACAATCATACTTGCTTGCGACGGCTTTGAACGTGCGTGGCGGGAAGACTGGAAGGTAGGACTGGAGGGGGTAAAATTGAGAGGGACCTGCTTACCGTTGAAATCTTGATAAGGATCACATGACCATTTGGAAAATTCTGGTATTACTGAACTATATTTAGGCATCGGGGAAAATTCATGGCCGCAATTGATCAGCCATCGTTTTAGTTGGGACGATATTTGAGCGAATTAGAAGCGTTCGCGTGCGCGTTGTAATCAATATACTATCGATGTATGAAAATCTATATGGACATGAATGGTATATAAACAAAAATAATATCTCTTAAATTTTATTAGTACATCCATTCGCGCGTGCATTGCGCTTTTAAGAGTAGAAACAACATTTGTATAGAAATATTTATTTCTATATGATTATCGAGAACAAGAGGAACAGTGGAAAGAACATTTTAATGTTACAAAAATGTGGAATAATATATTATTCTTAAATACTACAAAATTTTAAATACTACAAAATGTGAAAAGTATATACAATGTGTTTATTTATACACTTATTTATATATTTAAGAAACTAGCAAGTCGCGATAGTTTCTTTCGTTTTCCGATGTTTGTCAGCGTTTCCATAATCTTTTTGTCTTCATGAAACATTTTTATCCTAATATAACACAAAGATATTGTCTTTGTGAGAGTATGCATATGATTTTCCTTTTTTGACATATCAAACATGTGATAACATGTGAGACTAACATTTACACTACCCCATACTTGTCCATCCCACAAATTATTAGATTTCGAATTATTTTTTTCTCAAATAAAACCAAGGTTTATGTGCCTACAGTTTACTCACATTACCCTTGCTATTTTAAACAACTTACCGAAAAGACTGAAGGATACGCTGAAGCTTTTAATATGGTCGCTTATTGTAGTAAATCACTGTTAAGGAAATGGTTTGAACACAAAACAGATTTTGTATTCTGTTTTAATCTTTCATATTCACAGTTATGTTTTTCCAAATACGCATTTGATCAATCCACGATTGAGATTGATTTTGGTCTCTCAATGGAAATCTATAGGTGCGTTCGGCATTGCAAATCGGAAGCGTCCGTTTGTTCTTTTATCTCGAAAATCGTTCGGCAACTCGCAACTTTCTGCTATATATCATCTTATCTGCGGTCGGTATTAACATTTCTAGAGCTAATCGAACTGCTCGATCCATTCCGGATTCAAAGACCGAGCTAGCAGAGCTAATGCAGATTTTCGCGCCTAAATTAAATTCATAACCTATATATTTATGATAATACATCCAACTAATTCGTTAACACATAACGTATATTTATTTCTTTTAATACTTCTATTTTATAAATAGTTTATTTGAACTGTTATAATATGTTTGAGTCTACAAACGCTCAAACAAATGCTATCAAATAGAAATTGATGGAGTACATTATATATAATATTTAAGAGAGGAAAGTAAGTTTTTAATTCTTTCCCTCTTTATGAATTTGAAGTTATGTATTTGAAAACAAAGAATTTGCTCGATAATTTTTAGATCAAAGCTTATGTTGCACATATACAATAAAATAAAATAAAATTGTATTAATATATTAAAAACTCCAACGAATATAAGTGAAACTTGTAAATTACTGAAATTTATTTTGCAATGTAATATTTTCTTTTAAAAAAACACATCTTGCATATGAGTCTGCTATATTCATGTGTAACAATCTATTTTTGGTATATAAGACTATTATTAGTTTCTAGTAAAGCGAAAGACATTTTCAATTAAAAAGTATTTTTTATTTATTCATAAAAATAAACAATTTCATTTTATAATCTAACCTTAAAGGACAGCTCTGTAGCGTTCAGAATTAATTCTTGGCACTCAGATTGCTCGAAGATCATGTGATCAAGCTCGCCATCTGCTAGCTCGCATCTCAGATTTATATTGCCGAATAATGCATCTTATATGGATATGAATGGTATATAAACAAAAATGTCGCTTCAATTTTATTAGTACATTCAATAAAATAAGTTTAATAACTGTTGCAACCAGATGAATAAGTAGTGACGTCTAACGTCAGAAAAAAGAAGAGCGAGCGCGAGGGACTTAAGATCCCTATGTACGTACATAAGAGTGTTGTTGTTGGTAATCCTCCACCGAGACACACGCGAACTTTAGGAGGAACAGAATATAGAGTGCTTTTAAGAAGTAACCGTGTTAATAGCGATTAGTGCATCGTTCCGAGGTGCATCAAAGAAGATGTCTATTTTCCGTTCTCAATGTTTCACCTCGTCGCCAATCGTAACCGGACAAGCGGGAAAAAGAGGGGAACGGTGCACTAATTGCTATTAACACGATTAATCGCTATTAACACATTATTATATAACCTATAAACATCGTCAAAGCTAAATCGAATGGACTGAAATGGATCCAAACAGGATTTGAGCAGTTCTTACATTTTCAAAAGAACGTAGTCGATCAACTAGTTAGATTGCAGCAATAAACAGAACAAAGATTAACGTCGCAGGTAAGTGGGACAGCAGCATCATCAACAGTTGTTAACACAGTTTTACTGCCAAATTTTGAATGTTTCGACTCGAAAACAGATTCATTTCGATACTATAAACAGCGGTTCGAAAATTATATTAAAATGAAAAACATTGCAGAGAACAAAGACTATTGTGCAAAGCTCTTACTAAACTCAATCGGGGCAACGAACTTCAGCGTGATCGCGGCACCGGGATCGAAAGCACCGGGCAAACTAAAATTCGAATTACTGATAAAATTGTTAGAAGAACACCTAGCTCCCAAAAAGAACGCGTTAGTAGCTCAGCATCAATTTCTATCAAAGTACCAGTTAGAAAACCAATCGATATACAGCATATACAGCAATATTATGAGGAGAAATAGGAGACTGCGCTTTTGTCTGCACCTGCAAAACATCGATTGCAGATATTTTCCTTCGAGCGCAATTCATTAGGGGACTCCGAGACAACAGTATCAGAAAAAATTTACTTCAGTCTGAGTTAACAACATTCTCTGAAATCGTAACCAAAGCAATTGCACTCGAAACTTCAAAAATTGACTCGAAGGAAATGTCACAAAAAACGCTAACCTCATCATCAACGCCAGCCATGAACATCAACAAAATAGCACACACCAGCAAGGAGAATTAGCATCAAGGACTTAACAATCAATCTTGTTAGAAAAATATACAACAGTATCCTCTGGCAAAGCAATCTCAACCAAGGGGACGAGCAAAACTGCGAATCAATTACAGTGAATTGGGTATCGACGGATTGTGCCTCAGATGCGGACAAAATAATCACTTGGCGGATTGCCGCATAGAAAGAGAGAGACTCAAATGCCCATGCGGGAAAACAAGCCATGTAGAAAAAGTATGCATTCGATCACGACTTGAAAACAAATCGAAGACAAGTCAACAAATAGCAGCCAATTGTATTCAAGAAGAAGACACTGACAAACAGTACGGTATTTATTGCATAGTAGATATTTACCAAAATAATACCCGTCGCGAGGGAATGAGCGATGTCAAGCCATTATCGAAATCGAAGGAAAACCCACGAAATTCGAAGTTGACTCAGGATCAGGATATACGTTTCTACCTCGAAATCAATTTGAAAAATTAAACTTGAATGTACCAGTGATCACAGAGAATATTCGATTCCGATACTCAAGATGTTTTCTCCACAGAGGGGAAAATTAAGGTTAATGCGACATATAACGGAAAAATGGTACAAGATGAGATTTACATTGTATCCGAGAATTTTACGACCACTTATAGGAACCTGGATCCGACGATTGAAGATTAAATTAGAAGAACTCGATCGACAAGTCACAATTACATCGTCAATAAACACGATCGAAAACAATGAAATCGAATTAATGGAAAAATACGCAGAAACATTCGAAGAACGCATCGGCATACTGAAGTAATCAAGGTCACACTTAAACTACGAAAGAAGACAACCCTAGTTTTTCCATGTGCACTTCGTGACCGAGTAGAAAAGGAGTTCGACGTATTGAAAGCCGAAGAAATCATTATAAAGGTAAAAAGCAGCGATTGGGGAGTACCGTTAGTGGTCATTCCAAAGGCAGACGGAGGAGTTCGATTGTATGTTGATTACAAAGTCGGGATAAATGAGCGCTTCACGGATTCATATTATCCAATTCGGAAAATAGATGAGATTCTTAACAGTTTACGTAACTCTAAATATTTTTGCCGTTTAGATCTATTTAAGGCATACCTACATATTCCAATTGATGAATAATCGAGCGAGATGATTGCAACACAGCGAGGCACATACTGAATGAACTGACTATCATTTGGCATCAAAACAGCACCCTCAGAATTCAATCGGATCATTGATCAGATATTAAGAAATGTACCAAAAACAGAAGCGAATGATATTCTTGTGTACGGAGAAATTAAAGAGGAATGTAAGACGAACCTGCACGCATGCCTGGGTCAACTGCAGAAGCATGACTTACACCTCAATCGCGGAAATGTTCCTTTTTCAGAAGCGCATCGAATTTTTGGGACACATAATCGACACAATACAATATTTAAGTCTCCAGGAAAAATCGCCGCGATCACAGGAATGCCAAGGCCTACATCGATAGAAGAAGTAAGAAGGTTCTTAGGGATGATGATATATTACAAGATTCATCCAGAATCACTCGTCAATCACAGCACCTTTACGTCGACTTCTTAAAAAAAAAAACACAATGTTTAAGTGGACAACCCAGTGCAAAAACGCATTTATTCAATTAAAACAGGAAATTGCTAGCGACAGGGTATTAGTGCCATTCAATCCGATGTACTTAATCCAGCTCGCATATGACGTAAGTCCCACTGGCATCGCTGGAATCCTTTCACATATCATTAATGGAGAAGAGCATCCAGTGGCGTTTGCATCAAGATCACTGATATCGGTAGAACAAAACTATTCGTAACTTGATAGAGAGGCATTAGCCATCGTTTTTGCAGTAAATCATTTTTTCCAATACCTGTTTGCTCGATCTTTTAAACTTGTTACAGATAATCAACCACTAGCACGAATTTTTCACCAACATGCAAAGATTCCGCAAATGACTTCAGCGAGGTTCCAGCATTATGCAGCGTTCCTCTCGGGATTCAATCACGAAATGGAAAAAAGGCTGTGAAACTGCAAATGTCGATTGCCTATCGAGAACATCTTTAAATCCGAAACCAAGTACAAACTCAATGATCAATAACGAAATCCACGAACTCTGAGAAGCATCAGTTTTTCAAATCTCAATGCGAGAATTAATCTTCCAACTTATACGGAATGAAACCCGGAAAGATGCAGCCTTATCAAAGATTCTATACGACGCTCAAAACGATAATGAACTTGAATCGGAATTCACAATCGACAATGGAATTATATTTAAGGAACAGTGAGTCATTTTTCCAGCAACTCTTCGAATGCTTACTGGAAGAGCTGCACCACACTCACATTACAAAAATGAAGTAGCTAGCGCGACGCTATGTATACTGGAAATCAATTGATAAGGACATTGAACACACAATTCGTGCATGTAGTGCATGCTCCAAGATAAAACACAATCCAATAAAAGCACCTCTCCATCCGTGGGACGATCCTGACGATCCTGATACAATAGCAGAGAGTTCACATCAATTAGGCGGGCCCATATCAGGGATACTTTTTCTTCATGATCATCGACGCGAAATCAAAATGGGCTGAAATTGTACAATACTTCAGCCCCGACAACGTCTTCGACTATCGAATTTCTCAAGGACGTTTCTTTCTCGGCATAGCTTTCCTGATGTTCTAGTAGCTGACAATGCCACAATTTTCACCAGCAAAAAATTTCAACATTTCTGAAAAGAATCAGGAATTTTCCAGAAATTCATCGCCCCAGAACATCCGGCAATCAATGGATTAGCCGAACGTAATATCCAAACGTTGAAACTACGACTAGCGGCAATGATAAACGAGTCGGGAACGATCAAAGAAAAGATTTGAGAAATACTTTTCCGCTATCGAGCAACACCTCTCAACAATGGAGAATCGCCGGCAGAACGTTACATCGACAAATCCGGATCCAATCGGATGCACTAAGGCCCGCGAAATTACAGAAATCCACCATAATGGCCCGGAAGGCGCGCCAATTAAGCGTGGGAGAGCGAGTGCATGCACGATACTATTCGAACAACAAATTGCATTGGAAATCGGAAACAATTAAAAAGTTCGGACAACTTCATTATTAAATCAAATTGGATGATGAATACATGCTCAAACAGCACATTAATCAGTTACGCGAGACAGGCGTTCAGGAAAAAGGGGAGTTAGTCCAGCTAGCCCCGAATACGTTAGGAAGGAAAAACAAAATCGCTGAGTCGGGACCGAATATCGAAGATTTGATAGAACCAATTGAACTGCAAAATCATGATGATCAACAAGACGTTGGCACATTAGAGTCAATCCGGAGGATCAATCGGAAATTCGAAAATCGAGCCGACCACCACTACACCTTGGAGACTACATTCTTTAATAATCTATTCTGTCAATTCTCCCTCTTCCCCCCCCCCTTCCGCAAGGAGCTAAATTAAGTGGGAGAATTATTACAACCAGATGAACAAGTAGTGACGCTTAACTTCAGAAAAAAGAAGCGCGAGCGCGAGGAATTTAAGATCCCTATGTACGTACGCAAGAGCATTGTTTTTGGTAATCTTCTACCGAGACACACGCGGACTTTTATATGCCTTTAGGAGGAACAGAATATAGAGTGCTTTTAAGAAAGAATCGTGTCAATAGCGATTAGTGCATCGTTTCCCTCCTTTTTCCCGCTTGTTCGGTTACGACACTTTATATCCTATATCATTAACACATTTGCAGGAATTGATATATTTAATACAAAAATTCTTACCTATAAAATGAAAGGCCCTTTTTACTTCTTTGTCTACCCAGGCACAGTATTTCGTGTTGATGCTTTGTAGACAGTCACGCGATTTTCAAATCTTTCAAATATAACCTCACACACGATGATCTTGCTGACATATGCGTCTTACTAAAGAACACTAAACATAAGTGCGCATGAGCACCTGAAAACTTCTGATTCGCTCAAATATCATCCTAACTAAAATGGCGACTGGCAATCAATTGCGGCCACGAGTTTATGCTTTACAGCGGAGATTCCTAAGATGGATTTCCTATTCCAGTGTATATATAGTTTAGTGTCTGGTATACGATGTCGATGTAACATATACATGGATTTATATACGCATACGTTGACTAGTAATGTTCCTGCGTCACGGGCATGCACCATAAATTTAGTACATACCAGAGAGAAACCTGAGAGAGGACATAACGGCCCAAAATCTGTAATCGCAAAATGCTTGTGGCGTTGGTTCTTCTTCCCGGCTTTCTTTTCTTTCCCTCTCTCTGGTGTCATGGCGTGCGGACTTCTTGTAAGCCTCTGCGATAGATAATAAGTTAATGCTCGATAAGATTAATAATCATCTTTGTTTACTGCGAGATCGACATCAATTGCTGCTCATGTCATTAGGTAATTGCTAGCTATAGTGTAGATTTTCTTAGTTTCTCGTATTCTAACCTAGCAATGCGATATCGATGTCCGAGCCGTCATCACGCACGCAATCATGTCTCTACTTTTGTAATTTGTACTTTCTACAATCATTTAAGTTTGTATTAAACCGCCTTATGGCATATGAGTCAGAATCAACGAGAAACATTTATTTGCAAACTTAACGATTTCCCGCCAATTGTCCTTCGCCGTTAGTCATCGCCGGCGCCCAGACACATTTGGCACCACATTGGGCACATTGGGCAGCCACAACGTACATGCTGCCCTCTGACAAAGTGGATGTAAATTACATAACAACGTCCACTTTTCTTAGGGTATATCGTCCACTTTTCCAAGCTGGAGATGATAAGTCGATATTTGATTCATATAATTATGTTACATGTAGCACGATTATATGAATCAAATATCGATTTATCATCTCTAGCCTGGAAAAATGGACGATGTATCGTCAGCAATTTGCGGTTACAGGTTTTGGACCGTCATGTTTCTCTCTGTATATACTTTTCGGAATCATGTATTACAGCCAAATCAGCGATCGAATGTTAGATATAAATATCTATGGTAGAAACTCTCTAATCAGAGTTTAGCGACCTATGGTCGCCATTTTTCATGAATATTGTGCGAGAGAGAAAAATTGTGCTATCTCACTTCATCTCACTCTACGCTTTAAGTTGTAATTCTATAAAGACGCTCTATAGTTTTTAATGAACATTCTGGCACGTTCAAGCGACTAGCTGGCGACTACAACTAAAATTTAAAAAACGTAAAAATTTAGTAGTGTCTGATCATAAATATTACGACAGTAAGTCCATAGCCATGCAATAAGTGAAAGCATAATATATTTTCATTATACATATAAATGAAATGGATGAAAATTATCGGATTAATCATAAACCGGGGAGAAGGTGGCCATACTCTGATTAGAGGATCTCTAGTGGCGAATAGAGTGAATATAAAGAGAGTGATGTTAATTAGTCGGAAGTCGCCATTTTGTGTCCTACATCTGGAATCTATTTATATGACGCAATTTCTCGTCTTAACTTCTTCTTTCTCTAACATTGTCTTCTTTTTAACTAATAATAAGGACACTTAATGGCGGAGCCAATCAACACTAGCGCCACTCTCTTTATACCGGCTGAGTTCCCATTTCGTTTCAGTGCAATAGCCGCCATTTTGTTGGATACTGTACTGGAAAAGCGTTCCCAAATGACTGATACTGGCTAGTAACATCGTACTTCGTTTATCAGAACAGTTTTAGGTTATGAGCCAACAGATCGCAACGCCTTCGGTTACGAAGCGCGGAAACAAAAAATTAAAGTCTCTTAAGGACCGTCTACATAAGTTGCAAACGCAGAACGCAGTTCGTAGACGCATTTGCGACAGCCAATCAGAAGTGTCAATAATAGCTTTTGATTCTGCAAACTGCGTTCTGCGTTTGCGACTTATGTAGATGGCCTTTAACAATTCTTTCTGTACTCTTTATGACGGAGATACTTTTATTTCAATTGAAAGTTTACATTATTTAAACTTAAAATGTTGGAAGTGACGGGATACGGGAGTGAAATAACCGAGAATTTAAGATATAAAAAATTTATTTATTGATAAAAGTTATTACATTAATAAATGAATTATTACATAAAAACATGTTATATAAAATCTATAACCCTAGGTTCAATAAAATTATATTAACAATTTCGGTAAAATTGCAAAAAAGGGGAGCAACCGCTGATGACCTTGACCTTGATATATGTTGTAAAGATCACGATCCTGAGTGACTTCCAACAGGTTTTATTCGGGCGTTATTCGTTAAAAAGTTATTAACAAAAAATTTGAAAAAGATGTCTCTTTTCTATTATATAAAAAGGAATTTTTTGCTTTAAAATATAAGATAATTCGAGGGAAGATGCGCCATAAGAAGCAAGACGCCAGTTTATTTATAGTTTTTTTATAGACGCGCGTTGGCTATACCACCGATGAGATACTATTAAAGACCGTCAACCCTGGGCAAATTTTCGGCGGTATAAAAAGGTTCCAAGGTAATTGAAGAACTCTGATATTATCGACAATTGATATAAATTTGCTATTATTAACATAAATATTTGGTTCATACATTATTAAATTCATGATTATTTAATACATAAATATTCCGTAAATAAATATGCATACTTGTAAAAACTAAAATGTCCTATATATTGCAGAAAAATTACAATACAATTTTTTCTCTGCAGTTATCATTTCTGTTAATAATCAAACTTCGATGATAACACTGAAATTACAATTTAAAAAAAAAATCGAGTATTATTGAGTTCTAAAT
The DNA here is from genome assembly GCA_017607545.1 of Acromyrmex charruanus. NCBI lineage: Eukaryota > Metazoa > Arthropoda > Insecta > Hymenoptera > Formicidae > Acromyrmex > Acromyrmex charruanus. The sequence continues at coordinate 111,478 of JAANIC010000530.1, read as the reverse complement.
GCATAAATACATCTATTACTAGCAGAACTAATAAATCATAAAATTAGTACAATATTATCAGTTTTTAACTCTTAATTACTTCAATATTCACAAGGACGTAAATTCCCGTAAGGATGTCGGTCTTTAAGGCTCCTAGTTGTGGCAGCCATGTTGGAATCTTGACGTCAGAAGCGAAGAATGATACGTTAATTTATGTTGCGTGCCATTTTTAAACAATGATAATTTTAATGAAACGAAATGATGAAATCACTTTAAAACACTTAATCGACGAAAATTGTTCTTTCCTCCCTTGACAGTTAGTATATGATCGTAAAAGGCATAAAGTGACCTATATTCGGGCAGAAAAACGGTCCGACAGCTGTTGAAACGAGTAAAATATATCCTTTTACATATAAAATTCCAAAATAGAATAATTACGACTTTGATATGATACAAGTCACATTTTCACAATTAAGCAAATAGTAACAAAAGGGCACTCAACACCAATTTTGTCACCAAAACGTCACTTTTCCACGCCTATAAGTTTGGCCATTTATCGTGATACGGCGCTGTAAGCACGAGCCCATGTCCGTGTGCTCGCCTGCGGCGCGTCGAGAGTGAACGAGACAGCGAGCTCCTTCTCACACTATTCACTTGTTTCGAGCGATCGAAAATGCTTTCTTGGCAATCTCGGCCGCTCGGCGGCCGCTCAATAAAGGGCGAAGGGCATCCTAATTAACGTATAAGTTTTAATAAATTGTAGTAATACTGTACCCCTTCCCTTAATCCAGAATAGTATAAATCATGTTATAACATAACAATATATATAATTAAAACGAACGTAGTTTATAAATCAAAACTTACAAAAAGAAGAGTATAAAATCACAGAGTATAAAATCACAGCACAAAATACTGTTTGTGATACTTAATATATCATTACATTAATAAAACATTAGACGTTTCGGCCACAATCTAGCCATCTTTATTAAATTCACAAATATTCTTAAAACAGAACGCAGAATTACATATATCTGACATTAAATTCAGCCGTTGTATAATATAACTATGTATAAACGTGTTCTTGTGAAGGTGCATCGTACAACAATGTTGCAGCGCCAATTGTCATATTGCAAATTATGTAGAACAAGAATTTCCAGATTTTAATTTAAAAAATTAACCTATCATTAATATCTTCTAGTCGAATTGTATCGTTACCTGTTTTACAGAAAAAATGATAAATCTTAAGCACTTCCTTTACACAAATGGAAATTCGTCGTGACATTGTGTATTATTATTTGTCATATCATATATGTTGCCACTATTTATATATATGTCAAAAGTTTAGATTGTTCTAAAATTATTTATTAAATGTGAGAGAAATCTTTCTTTAGAAAAGGCAGATAAACATTGGGCAAACCTTCAGTGTCACTTTGCTTATTGATACTACTTATTTGGCTTTTTATGTATATCATTTCAGAAATTCTTTTTTTTAACAATGATTGTCCTGTATCTAAAATTCTGATATTATCCCAATTCAATTCGTGCATCTCAACTGGCGTGAAACAACTGACATCTCCGAGGTGGATGTTCTTATGTTAGTCTTATGTTCTTTTATTCGAGTTATTAATTTCTTTTTTGTTTAGCCAACATAAGAAGACTCAATTTAAACAATTTATTTTAAATAAACCACTCCACAATCCTCTTTACACAAATGATCTTTTCCAGTTTTAATAAATCTATTCAATTTATTTATAGGTATTTGTGAGGGATATTAAACCCCTGACTATGTGATAATTTGTTTAATTTTTCCGATACTTTAATTAAATATGGTATTATAAAAAACTTTTTCTTTAAATCAGAATTAGAATCACTTTCATTATTGTTACACTCACTATTTTTATCTAAATTCGTTCTATTTTCTAAAGTTTTAATTCTGTTTTTCATTGTTGAAAAAATGAATTCAAGAGGATAACCGTTCATTAACAGAGTATGAGTACCTAAGTCAGAAATGTTTTTTCTTGAAATTTTGGATGGGATAAAAACAATATTCTATCTAATTGCCCGATGATTACATCCCTTTTATGTACTAACAGATGATTCGAATAATAATTCAAATATCTCCCTGAATTAGGTTTTTTATAAATATCGAAGATGATTCTTCCTTCTTGTCTCATTAGTTTAACATCTAAAAAATTAATGCCGTTTTCGTCGCTAAAGTCAATTGTAAACTTTAGCCTTTCATGGTATGAATTAAACAATTCCAGAACATTCTCTACTTTGTCTTTATGCACGGACAATACAATATCATCAATATAACGGAAATAAAAAGACGAAATAATATTATTAGTCATAATAATTTCTTGTTCTAAGTCTTGTAGAACAATATTCGCTAATATAGGGGACAATGGAGAGTCCATTGGCATGCCAAAAATCTGTTTAAATATTTTTTTGTCAAATTAACAAAATGTAAATAGGTTAATTATAATCATAATTGCTTTAACAAACTCATGGAAAGGAATCGAAATCTTGTTTTCAATCAAGTTCTACCTACGTTCAATACTCTTTAATACTAAATCGGAATGTTCGTGTACATCGACACCACGTCGAATGATATAATACTAAAATTCTTATCAATTACCCTTCCATTGAGCTTATTCACAATATCAAAACTGTTTTTGACATAACTGAAATTTTTATTATTATCTATAATATCTTTTAAGAAGGTCGCCAATAAAAAGCACTGTTTATGCAATTAACTATTAATCTCAGCGAATGACCTTCCTTATGAATTTTAATAATGAGTATAAACGAACAATGACTAATAAATCTCAGTGATACTGAGATTCCAGAAAAAGCTAAAGTCGTATTGCAATTAGGTCAGCAGTTTAATTTACCTAATAATGTCATCATCAAAGAAAAGAGTATGCTTGAGTTTATTAAACATGTTGAGTGTAACCTTTTCAAAACTGAGGACGAAATTTGTAAAACGGTAAGGAACGAAGTAATTCAAATATTTAAATCAATAGATAACTGCGACATTAAATCGTTTGAGAATAATATCATATGAGAAGGTGTAAAGGAGGTAAAACGATTCATCTCAGAGAATCCTGAAATTTTAATTACCAGAGCTGATAAAGATAACACAACAGTAATTATGAATCGCAAAAGTTATAGAAGGAAAATGTATGAGATTCTCAATAACCAAAGCACATACATTTTAATAAATAAAGATCCCACTAACAAAATAATAACGGAAATTAGTAATTTACTAAAAAATTAGAAAAACAAGGGGTACATTGACTTAAACATTTAAAAAATTGTATGTATCAGATGTAACTTCCGAGTTCTTATGGACTGCCAAAAATTCATAAGGAAGGGCATCCGCTGAGATTAATAGTTAGTTGCATAAACAGTGCTTTTTATCCATTGGCGACCTTCTTAAAAGATATTATAGATAATAACACCAAAAAGAATTTCAGTTATGTCAAAAACAGTTTTGATATTATGAATAAGCTCAACGGAAGGGTAATCGATAAGAATTTCAGTATTATATCATTCGACGTGGTTTCGATGTACACGAACATTCCGACCGATTTAGTATTAAAGAGTATTGAACGTAGGTGGAACTTGATTGAAAACAAGATTTCGATCCCTTTCCATGAGTTTGTTAAAGCAATTATGATTATAATTAACTCTACATTTTTTAAATTTGACAAAAAAATATTTAAACAGATTTTTGGCATGCCAATGGGCTCTACATTGTCCCCTATATTAGTGAATATTGTTCTACAAGACTTAGAACAAGAAATTATTACGACCAATAATATTATTTCGTCTTCTTATTTCCGTTATGTTGATGATATTGTATTGTCCGTCCATAAAGACAAAGTAAAGAATGTTCTGGAATTGTTTAATTCATATCATGAAAGGCTAAGGTTTCTAGTTGATTTTGGCAACGAAAACGGCATTAATTTTTTAGATGTTAAACTAATGAGACAAGAAAGAAGAATCATCTTCGATATTTATAAAAAACCTAATTCAGGAAGATATTTGAGTTATTATTCAAATTATCCGTTAGTACATAAAAGGAGTGTAATCATCAGGCAATTAGATAGAATATTGTTTTTATCCCATCCAAAATTTCAAGAAAAAAATATTTCTGACTTAGTTCACACTCTGTTAATGAATGGTTATCTTCTTGAATTCATTTTTTCAACAATAAAAAACAGAATTAAAACTTTAGAAAATAGAACGAATTTAGATAAAAATAGTGAGTGTAACAATAATGAAAGCGATTCTAATTCTGATTTAAAGAAAAAGTTTTTTATAATACCATATTTAAGTAAAGTATCGGAAAAATTAAAAAAATTATCACATAGTCAGGGCTTTAATATTGCTTACAAACCTATAAATAAACTGAATAGATTTATTAAAACTGGAAAAGATCGTTTGTGTAAAGAGGACCATTGTGGAGTAGTTTATAAGATAAATTGTTTAAATTGTGAGTCTTTTTATGTCTTTTTATGACCAAACAAAAAGGAAATTAAAAACTCGAATCAAAGAACATGAGGCTGACATAAGAAGACCTCTGAGATGTCAGTAGTTTCACGTCACCAGTTGAATGAGATGCACGAATTGGATTGGGATAATATTAGAATTTTAGATACAGAACAATCATTATTGAAAAGAAGAATTTCTGAATACATAAAAAGCCAAATAAGTAGTATCAATAAGCAAAGTGATACTGAAGGTTTGCCCGATGTTTATCTGCCTTTTCTAAAGAAAGATCTCTCTCACACTTAATTAATAATTCTAGAACAATCTAAACTTTTGATATATATATATATAAATAGTGATAACATATATGATATGACAAATAATAATACACAATGTCACAACGAATTTCCATCTGTGTAAAGAAAAATGCTTAAGATTTATCATTTTTTCTGTAAAACAGGTAACGATTCAATTCTCATACAATTTGACTAGAAGATATTAATGATAGGATAATTTTTTAAATTAGAATCTGGAAATTCTTGTTCTACATAATTTGCAATATGACAATTGGCGCTGCAACATTGTTGTACGACGCACCTTCACAAGATGAAAGAACACGTTTATACATAGTTATTATATATTACACGATGGCTGAATTTAATGTCAAATATATGTAATTCTGCGTTTTAAGAATATTTGTGAATTTACTGAAGATGGCCAGATTGTGGCCAATTGAAACGTCTAATGTTTTATTAATGTAATGATATATAAATATCACAAACAATATTTTGTGCTGTGGTTTTATGCTCTTCTTTTTGTAAGTTTTAAAACATAACACTTTACGAGATATTTAATTGTTTACGATTATTCATGCGCGTTATATATAATAGTATATTTCTCTTTCATAAACTCGAGTAGCAAGAATAATTCAATAGAAGTAGAATTTTACTGGAAAAAATTATAAACCAGCATTTCTTTTCACGAAAATCTCGAAAGGCCACCAGAAAAAAATGCGTATGTTTGAGACTCCAGATTTGTGAAGAAAATATGCGAAAAAAAATCAAATATTATTAGTTGCAAGAAGCAACGTTTTTCGCTTATAAAACGAACGATATTGATTGTATGAAAAAAATCGGTATAAGAAATGTAGGTATTATTAAATGTAGGTAAAAATCTATCTGCGGAAAATTTAATTTCTTCATCTTTGTACAGCAATTTGCAGGGATGATTTTTCTTCTTTAAGAATTGCACTATCACGTACACTTAATAACAAAATGATTTTTTGCTATTAAACTATTATAAAACGCCTTAAAAAATGGATATTTAAAAAAAAATGGAAATAATTTCGTTAATATGCATCATATCAAATAGCACTCGAAATCTGACATTTTTCTACGAATTTAAAAAAAAAAGGTTCCCCCGATTATGAGAAACCGAGATAACAATTTTTTTTTTCAAAAAATCACTGTGTTCTAGTTCTTAAGATTAAATGTTCCTTTTGGCACCAATTTGTCAAGGAAGAATTGAATTTGCTGTTGAAAAATTCTCGAATTTTTTTGCTACTAAAAAAGTTTCTTTAAAACCATTAGAAAGTTTAAGAACGCAAGCGAGGCAGTGCGTCATGCGGAGTGAGAGAAGTAGGGTTAATAAACAAATGTATTTAAATAAAAAAAACAAAACATTCAGTTTTTTTTGTTTATAATGCCATTTTTTTATGTTTAAAACAAAAAAAAACACCTTTTAAACATATATTTATTATATTTTATTATAACGCATTTTTACTTTCAAGTACTTTGAAATGTTTCTGAGGTACATTTTAGCATTTAATTACACCTATTTCCTCATTTTTTTTAAATTTGAGCATATTATTACATAAATGTATATTTATATATGTATATTTGAATGTGTTGTTTGCTATTTAACATTTTATTTAACTGTACATATTTTAAGTTATGCAAATTTAAATAATAGCATGGCATCTTGCTAATGTGGTCCTTTATGCGTATTTATTACTCACGGTTCCTTTTTTGAGATTTTTATTTCAAAATAATTATTTCTTGAACTAATTGTAGTTCTAATATTAATTTATAATTTACATTATATAGATTTTTATAAACTCCTGAGCTGCTTATATACAGGATGTTTGGAAAATAATAATAAATTTTTCACATAGGGGCAGTATGGACTAAACTGAGAAGAAAAGTATCGAAGAGAAACATGAATGATAATGTGGCCTTTCATAAAAATAGTCTTAAAAAGTTTTTTAGAAAACAGTAGTTGGTTATAAAATTAACAAAATAGTAGTGTATTGCAGAATATATACATGTATACAAATGTATTATACATACTTATTGTCTTTGTACATGTTCTGTTGTCCACTGTTTCTCTCAATTTTCATTTTACATTCGTCTATCAAACAGTTAGGTCGTATCTAACAACTCTTAATTTGTTTCATGTAAGTGAACTAAAGTTTGATTTTAATTATTATTTATATTAACTTTTTAATTTATTCATAATTGTACTACACAATAAATGGAACACTCTAATGGAACAACTAAAATCACATATATAACATATCTTAATGAAACAGTTCTATCTTGACAGTTAGTTGATTTTCTTGACATGTAAGTTTATTTTATCATATTTTCTGCGAACTTCATTAGCAATATAAAATATTTTTTATTTCCTTTTGGTCCGTCAATTCAAACCAAAAAAAAACTCTTTCTTTTCTTTTTTAGTAAACTTAGTAATTTAATGACCAAGATTAACTTATGAATATCACTGCCATACTTTTTTCATATTTTATACGTTAATAATTCATACTCGTATGCGCTATCCTTATGTAATTTTATAATTAATATTTTAAGTAAATTTCTGTACTGAAGAGGACCTTAATCGTAGGTCGAAACGTATAATATTTACGTTATAATATTCACTTTGAATAAATGGTATAAAATACACACGAATAACCAGTATTGGTTCAAATTAGCATTTTATTTATTTTTATTTTTTAGATTAATATGTACTTTTACTTTAAAAAAATCTAGAAAAGAAAATTTCCAATCATATTTAAGTAATTTTCCAGTTATAAACATGCAATGTTCATGTAAAATTACATGCATTTTTTTCAGTATATAAAAATGCAATGGATGAGAACGATCCCCTGTTTCAACATCGCCACTTCCTTCACGATAAATTTCTTGTTAACGATGAATCCCTTGCTGATCCACGAACGTTGTCACGGACATGTTATTGAAAAGAAGAAGACTTTATATCGCAGATTTTATATCGTGTCGGAGGATGAACTTAATTTTGCGTACAACGTTGATCAACGGATTATACTAAATCATGCGATCGTGTATGATGAGACAATAGGCTATTATATTTGCAGGCACGTTCTCCTTACATTCAAAGTCTAATCGTACATCCACGGTGCCATTCTTGATCGATTCGTTTTAGCGAGAGCAATCGATGATCACAAATGGGCCATTACGTAGAAAAGTCGTAAAGATGAGACTCGGCTCGAGATACTCGTATCCGTAGTAGTAGCCCTTACAGAAACGCGCGTACAAGTCGTACAGAATCACACATCTGTTTTTATCAAAATCCAGATTCAAGTCATCATATGGATAACATTCCAAGTTCAGGTAGAATTTCGCATTGGTTAATTTGCAGTCGTCGAATTGACTTATGTCCTCAGACGTTTTTTCGGCCTGTTTGCAGCGAAGATGACGTAGCGCGGCTTCTCGAGCTGAGTAGCCATCTTGATGGTCCACGAATGCTTGGTTGTATTCTGCAAGAGCGAAAACTTGTACAGATCCCACGAGCGAAAAGCCATGCTCAGATATCGTCTGCTTTCCAAAGCGCGCAGCATCGACAACTTATTTATCTCGCTCAATAACACGTGCGGCATTCGCCACTGTACTTTGAATAATTCGAGCGTTGACTCTACCGCCGGATATCCCGTCAGACAATTATTGTCATTAGGGCGCTCGTATCATAATCAACTAGTTGATTACCACACATAATTCTCGTAAAATCTCAACAGTTCGTAGAACGGTACACAGAAATTAAAGTATCCGGCCGCAGTAGTCTGCGCATCCCAGCCGGTATTCCGCAGAATCACGCTTCTGTCGGACGACTGTTACATAGTTTTTGAGAGTGCTAGTTATGTCCACGTTTCTGTTGTAGTCAATACATATGTACACATATAACTTTTCACCCGTGAGGACGATCTTCCATCCCTTCCAACCATAGATTTTAAATTTCCTTCCCCTTCTTCTCTAAATCTCCTCTACCCTTTCAGAGGAGAAGAGAGACTCTCCACATCCCGCAATTCCTCCTCCCGCCTTCTCCCCCGTCCCTTCTGAGGACAACAGATTCTTCGATGAGATCTTTCGATCACTCGAAATCCTCGCTGAACCTGCAAAGTTCTCCCTCCTTGTAATCACACCATCTCTTCCCACATAACACTCACACAATTATTGTCAGAAAACTTAGATATTAGCTTAGTTTTAGTATTATTATTGTTACCACACACACACACACACACACACACACACACACACACACACACACACACACACACACACACACACACACACAC
>JAANIC010000530.1:53413-102336 GCA_017607545.1 Acromyrmex charruanus | reverse complement strand
CACACACACACACACACACACACACACACACACACACACACACACACACACACGCCACGCACACGCCACGCACATGCACACGCACACATATATATAAATATATACATATATATATAAATGTCTACAAATAAATGTAACCAATTATCTTTTGTAAAAACAGGACAGTGATTAACATTTATTTCTGTGCCCTTCCGATTTGTTCCATCTTCCCAAAGATCGTGCTGACCTTATCCCTGATTAAAAGAATTAAGTTTCTTGACCTAAAAAGAAGGCCGACGGATGCACTGTCACAGATTGAGTAATAGCGTATTGTCATCTTGCTCCACATCTGGGACCCATTAAAGTGCTTCTGATTTGTGACACGCGCCTTCGGAGCGATAACCACAAGAGTGGAGTTTGTTGCACCCTAGTCCCCTTCATTCCTAATTCCTTATTTTTCATTCAAGATAAAGAATCTTGAGGCTTGGACGTAACACTTTATATAATTTGAAATATTTTAAATTAATGAAATGCTGTTTGAACAATTAAAAGTATGTCCAACTTATTTCCTAAATTACTTTCTTTCACATTTCCTCAATTGCGTTTATCATTCTTTATGTGTTTTTATAACTTAAATTTCTGATTATGGACTCCCAGTAAACACCAATTAACAATAATAGAACATCAATGTTATAATTTCCCATTCAACAATATAAGTGCAATATAACGCATGCATTATGTTTCATTTTTTGTTGAGTGAGAAATTATAACATTGATGTAATATTATCGTTAATTAGGGTTTACTGTGCTGTAAATAAGTAAAATGTGCATGTTTATATTGTATTACACTATTTAATTGTTTGTGACATCTTCTTCCATAAGAGGTGGCAAAGGGCGTACGATTTTCCACGCGAAGCGACTTTTAGCCCATCTCCCGCCTGTTAACGACTTGGCAGGAGAGTCCTTGGCAGAGAAGGTGGTATGGAGGAAGTTGTTTTGCGTGGAAAGTCGTGTGCTCCTTGGCAGGGGAAAAGAAATAGACTGAAAGTTGCTTTGCGTGGGAAGTAATACGCTCTTTGGCAGAGGTGGTGGTGAGATGGAAGTCTCGCGAAGCAATTTTTCCACGAAATGGCTCGGTCCTGTACGCAACAACTTTTGATCCTTTGAGCTGGACATCAGGCAACGCATCTAGGCCTTACTGCAGCAAAGGTCGAGAGACGATATTAGAATCGACGCATCGAGATTGCCAGGAAGCAAGCGTTTCGACAGACGTCGAACCAAGTAGGCGTATTCCGCCCGGATTAACACGCCGAATCGAGTTCGTCGAGATCGAAGTGCCGAACCAAGTAAGTGCGACATTTCGACCTTGACATCGCCGATTCAAGTAGATATAATTCTTTAAGAGCGGCACGCCGAACCAAATAAGCATGACTCGATATCGACAATGCCGAATCAAGTAGACGTAATTTTTCAACAAGAGCAACACGCCGAACCAAGTAAACGTGATCCTCGATCTATTGACGTCGCAGAGCGGACCAATGATTCGCCGACGACGACCTCTATGCAGAGGAAGTGCAAGGACTATTGTCGGTATTTCGAGATCTTAGGAGACACGCGGACAACGCCGCTCAGCATAGCCGCCATTTTCGAGCGACCGGAAACGACCATGACATTCCGCATTTTCGTTACGTCTGCGCATTATATTAGTGTAAGATAAGGACCACTGTCTAGTGTTAAGTGTCAACCAGATTCGTTTGTCTTTTCTCTTTCTCTTACTTTTTACGAATGGTGAATTACAATATAGCTAACGAGAACGCTATAACTATTCTCAAGAGGCAGCGCGCCACCATTAAAGGATCTTGCATACGGATTCATACGTATGTAGAGTCGATAACTGCAGTTTCCGCGTTATAGCTCAATTAGAGGAGCGTAAGCTCAAGCTCGATTATTATTGGGCCGAGTATAGTCGGACGCAAGCGCAACTCGAATCATTGAACGACACGGAGGCTGTCGATCGCGTCTTCTTTGAGGAATCTTTCTATGTCTTGTCCGTGAGAATGCCCAAAATCATAAGTCCGTCGGTGCATACGCCATGATACCGCGACATCGCCGTCTATTTCAAGTACTCGCGACGCGAACGAAAATTATACTCACATGCCTGTCGAAACTTAGTTTTCCCATATTCTCAGGCAAACACAACGAGTGGCTTCCGTTTTTCTTCGACTCATTCAACTCCGTAATACACATTAACATTATTTAACAATGTGCAAAAATTCCAGTATTTCAAATCCGCACTTACTGGCAATGTAGTTAGTTCAATAGAAATTTTTGACGCGAACTACATAATCGCGTGGATCTTCTCCGCTGACGATACAACAAGCGTGTAATCGTGCAGAATTACATAAGAGTGCTCATCGATTTGTCTTCCATGACAAGAGAGAGCTCTGTGGAACTAAGAAAAATCGCGGACGACTCATTTAAGCATTTACATGCCCTTCAGGCGTTAAAATGTCCCATTTACTGGGACGACTTTCTCGTCCATATTTTAAACTAGACACAATCACTTTGCGAGAATGGCAATTGTCTCTAATTCCGAGCACCGAAATATCAACTTTGAAGCAGTTTTTCGAATTTATTACCCATCAATGACACACTCTCGAAGTTACAGATAGGTCGAACGCTCGCGGTGCAAGGAGTGCCGGTGCGCTAAACAAGGTAGGCACTAAGTCTCAAACATCGCTACTTCTGTCAAGGCCAAATACCATTATTATGAGGCCCAAGCACTCTATATATCATTGCAAGAACTTTCTAGCGGTCTCGCGAAAGATTTCAGAAATTCGTAGTCGCAAAATATGCACCAATTGCTTGCGATCCACGGCTCACACTTTGGATGTTCTTCGAGCAAGACCGAAGTATCCAAGTCAGTCAACGCCTCGTCGACTTTGGTAGCGCATTCCTCCAACTTGGATGACAGCGGTGACGTTTTATTATCCACTGCGTTAGTACATGCACACGATGCCGGCACGCTTAAGCCGTGTCGGGTGCTTATGGACAGCGGGTCTCAATCAAACTTTGTTTCTACTACAATAGTTTCCTGACCAATCTTGGAATAAAATCGCGGTCTTCGAACGTGACGATCTTCGGGACAAACGAGATGACCGCGACTTCCAATCAAATCGCTCGGATCAAGCTGCAATTGCGATTGAGCCCATACTCTGTTACCATAGAGTATATCGTCACGGATCGTGTAACGAAAAGGCTATCAGCTTTCTTACTTAGGCAAAGTAATTTCGACCTCCCGCGCAACATAAGGTTTAGCGGACTCCCAGTTTCATGCGTCATCTGACGTTGATTTTTTAATAGGAGCTGAATTTTTTTGGAGTCTCCTGTGTGGGTCAAATCACGGCTTGTCCAAGCCACCCTATATTGCAAAAGACTCAGTTTGACTAGATCATAACTGGTCGATTGAGTACTGTGTCGCGACCTCTTTTAAGAGTACAGTCTATGCATACCATTGTTTCTAACTCGCAGTTGCATTCCGAATTAACCAGATTCTGGCAACTCGATGGTGCAACGAGTCAGGCTAGCAAGTATACGACCGAGGAAAGGATGTGCGAGAGACATTTTCTGGATAATGTCTCTCGAAACGCGTAGAATAAACGGTTTAATCAAACTCCCTGTCAAGGAGCACGTCATCTACAAGCTCGGAAATTCACGAAAGGTTGCTCTTAAACGTTTCCGGAATCTGGAAAAACGTTTCAAGCGATCCCGTGCTCGAGATTTTCTATACTAAATTCATTAATGAGTACATCGCGTTGGGCCACATGCAGCTAATAAAACCGCGCCTTGATGAGGTACCGTCCTCCTTTTTTTACCCCATCATTGCGTAATCAAGCCTACCAGTCAGTTGTCTAAGCTCCGCGTGGTTTTCGACGCTTCTTGTAAGAGTGATACCGAAGTATCTCTGAACGCCTTATTGGTAGGACCGATCATGCAGCAGGACCTAGTGTCCATTCTGATGCGTTTTTGCGTCCATGTTTACGTATTTACCTCGGACATCGTAAAAATGTACTGACAAATCTCGATACATCGCAAACCATTTCTCGCAAACCAACCTCCAAACTATTCTTTGGAGAACCGATCCTGAGGGTTACGTCGATGCTTATGAGTTAGTCATTCACGTACGGCATGACCTCTGCCTTCTACCTGGCTACTCGGTGTCTCGTTCACTTTGCTGACTAGCTCGCCTCCAAGTACTTAGCAGGTGCGATGTGTGCGAAACGCGACTTTTACATGAATGATATCTCCTTACAGAAGATCATGTAAAGTATGGTACTTATGCCGATACTATGGAGAAGGCAGTAGTCCCGCGCGACGAAATTCATTCAGTTATTGCGAGCGAGGGCTTCGAGTTAAGCAAATGTGCCTCCAACTGTCCGGAACTACTCAAGGACGTGTTCGAGTATCGGAAACGGACTGATTATAATCAAGAACGATTTCGAGTCTCGTATTCTGGGGATTCAATGGAACCAATCTACTGACACGTTTCATTTCTCGTGAAGCGTTCTATGATGATGAAATTTCCAAGCGCAGCATATTGTCTAACGTTGTTAGACTTTTCGATCTATTGGGTTTCTTGAGACCGGTTTTCGTCACTGCGAAACTCATTATTTAAGAGCTGTGGCAACTCGGTGTATAGTAGAATGAATTGGTCCCTCCGGACATGCACTTACGATTGTGTATGTTCAGATCTTAGGGCTGTGAATCAACTCGAGATTCCACGCTTCGTCAAATTCCATTCGAGTCCACGACATACAGTTACATGGTTTTTGTAATGCAAGCCAACATGCGTACGGCGCCTGTATTTATATTTTGATCTTGGGAATCATAAATATCTTTCGAAGTTGCTGTGTTCGAGATCCAAAGTCGCTCCACTTAAGACAATGTCTCTACCGCGTCTCGAATTATGTGCGGCCTTGCTTTTGGCTCGCCTAATCTCTAAGGTAATCGAATCCTCGGAAGTTGAAAACCCGGAGGTCTTTCTTTGGACTCGGCCATCACGCTTAAATGGATAGAGTCACCTTATTGGAAATTGTTCGTATTTGTGGCCAATGGTATCGACGAAATTCAAGACTTAACAAAAATCGAAAATTGGTCATATCCGCTCCCCTGACAACCCGGCGGATGTATTGTCCTATGGTTCAGTCCTTTCTGAGTTGATTCCTCCTTATGGCATGGCTTTTCATTCTTGTTGAGCGACAATAGCTCCTGACTAGAAGGAGCCATCTTACGCATGAGAGACATTAGCCTCTGAGCAGAAGAATGAAGTATCAATGGTTTCAGTCTTAGAGCACTGCGTCATTGGCAATCTTTTGACCAAACATTCTAATCTTAACAAAATCATACGAATTATCGCTTTGAAGTTTCGCATGACGTGGCGCCCAAACATGCCATCCGCCTGCTCCGTTTCTCTTTTAGAAGCTTCATACACTCTGAATGTTATGTGCCAGGCTGTGCAAGAACTTTTCCCATGAGTACAAATTACTAAAGGGGAGAGAAACTATCAGCGGCTCTAGTAGACTGACTCTCTTTTTCCCGTTTATGGACAAATCGGGTATAATTCGAATCGGCGGGAGATTGAGCAAATCATCCTTGTTCTATAACGCCCGACACCCAGTCCTACTTTTGTATAATCATGATCTTATTAAACTTATTATAGAACGCGAATACATACCTGCACGCCGGGGTGCAAGCCACTATGATAAGTGTTAGACAATCCTTTTGGTCTTTGTTTTTACGTTCGATCACGCGACAAATCATACAGAAATGCATGCCGTGCTTTAAAATCAAATTGCATTTTTTCGAAGTTATTATGAGCTCTTTGCCGGCTGATCGGGTCAAAGTATCTAGACCATCTCGCACTGTGGCCGATCCAATAACGATTCGTAAGAACAAGAGACGCAACGCACGCAATCGTAAGATCTACATCTCAATCTTTGTTTCGTCACCAAAGCCATTCATATCGAGCTTGTGTGCGACTTCACCTCCAAGCTTTATCGGAGCTTTTAAATGTTTCGTCGCGTGAAGAAGCAAGCTCTGATGTATTCGAACAACGGGACCACCTTTGTAGGCGCTCGAAACAAATTAAGGAATTGTATTACTTTTATTTTAGCCCACAAGCACAATTGGATTTTCAACAATTTTTGTCCGATCATGAAATTTCGTGGCATTTCATCCCATGCTTCTCACGGCGGTTTGTGGGAAGCGGTAGTTAAGTCCGCGAAGCATCATACGATTGCTACGGCGCATTTAACGTTTGAAGAAATGCAGACGGTGTTATGTGAAATCGAGGCTATTCTTATTCTAGTGCCTTATTACCCTTCTAAGTTCTGACCCTAATGATCTGAGTTCGCTTACGCCCGGTCACTTTCTGGTTGACATCTCACTGAATAGTCTTCCTTGTAAAAAGATCTACGATGTCAACGAAAACTAACTCGTCCGTTGGCAGCGGGTGGAACAACTAGACAGCTCTTCTGATAGAGATGGAGTAATAAGTACCTTAGCTCATTGCAAGAGCGTTCCAAGTGGCGGCAGAATAAGGATGCTGCTTTGCAGCCTAACCAACTTGTATTAGTGAAACAAAAAATTTACCACCATTGTAGTGGGCTCTAGGGCGAGTCCAAGACTTAGTAGCGGATCTATTTACTTAGGAGCGGATAACGTTACATGCAGTGTTACCGTCAGGAATCCTTTGTAAGACCACTTATGAGACTCGCGATACTGCCGCTAGATAGTTAAGACTGTCATTCTAGTCAGATACGTTAACGTTAGTTTTAAGTATTAGTATATTATAAGTTTTGCATTGTAATATGATTACAAGTGTTGTATTCTTATTGTAATTATACCCTATCTTTATTTGAGTTAAGTTTCCTTGCCTACGCGCATTTTGATATTTTAGCTGATAACGTTAGTTTGTTTCAGATTGCAAGAGGCAAATTCTAGGATTTCCTTCCAATTATTCTTGCTATTCCTTGTTGTCATGTATTGAAAAATCGTCCCTTTCAAGGCAGGCGGCATTGTCACAGTATAAATACATACAGTATGGACACTGAACTTTTTATGTGATCTCCAATTTTTAATGCGCATGCGTCTGTTTCTAACCAGGAATATGGAGCTGTTGAAATTGCAGGTTAGATTAGATTAGTTGGAGCTTCTTCCCATAAAATATAATTAGTAAAATTAAGTTTTATTAAAAAATTAAATCAAATTTTTTCGAAGACGCCATATTGTGTAGACTGTTATATTTATTTATAATAAAGTATTCTCGTAATGAAGTATGCATTTGTGTGTGTGTGTTTTGTGTGTGTGTGTGTGTGTGTGTGTGTGTGTGTGTGTGTATGTATATTATTAAATTACAACTTCACATTTAATTACAATTTTCATGTAATATATTATTTTTTCATACATAATTATTCAATTACAATTTTCGTATAACATTTAACTAATTATTATTAATTTACTTATTAATGTTTAATATTATTATTATTATTAATATGAATATTATCTTTATATAATGAGTTTGTTAACATTAGATTATTATATAATGCTGATTTAAAAATATATTCTCTATAAACAATTTTCATGATCGAATTATGTCTTTTTTTTTTTAGAAAAATTATTCTGTAGCTTTATAAAAATTCAAATTTATAAGCGTTTTTTCAACCCATAATATGGCGGCGAGTCATATGACTTGGGATCTACATCAAATAAGCTGTCGACGCTCACAGTCCATACTGTATGTACTTATATTGTGGCGTTGTTTGTTACGGCCAATTCAAACTCGCTTGCGGTTGCCGCGCAGTAGGTTCTCTCACGCAAAACTCCCCAGTATGCGATTTCGGGCCCGATTGGCATGATTCGTTATCCCTTTCCTCTCGAGTGGCTCTGTGCACGAAAATCGCGCAGGAAGAAGCTTAGAATTGTAATGGCCGTAACTGTGCACGCGTATACCATTTCCGTAAAATAAAGCTACTATTTGACCAGCCAATGAGTGTCTTCTTTATTCGCAGTACAACTGACAGGAATTCCACGTATTTCTCGATCGCGTCCTGTGAAGCAATTTTTCCACGGAATGGCTCGGTAATTAGCGTCCCGTACGCAACAAAAGTTCTCACTTCTACTGTCTATCTGACAACCCAAGGAGATAGATCGTTCTCTGCCTTCGCTGAGCGTTCAGTCGACGAGCCGCCTACACAACTTCTCGATCGATGTACCGTCTTGAAATAGAGCGTTCTAAGCCTCAGTTGAGTGTTCTCGGTTATCTTGCTTATCAATCTTATGGCTTCTGCAAAAAAACAGGTGTGGAATGTTCTTTGCCTCTGCCAAGCGTTTTCAACAGCCGCCGCCGTTGCATTTCGAAAAGGGAAGGCACTTTTACCGAAACTCCGTTATCGCAATTTGCGATTCACGTCTCCACATATTACGGAACTAACGTGTACTTGCGCTCTTTTGGCAATGTATTAGGTGTAGTAAAAAGAAATCCATTATTTTTCCAATAGATGGCTTTAGTAATCTGTATCTCGCGTTGCGACTATTACACCTAATATGAGTACGTTGTCATAACAAGCATCGTGCTCACTGGTATTTGGTGTCGCATCTGTCAAACGTATTCCACAAATCAGCGACTCATATTAGTGAATTTGACCGCACTTTCAGCGAATTCCGCATTCCAAACAAAATACGGCCCGTTCGCGTACATTTAAATCACCACGAATATACATATTGTTATGTCGTATATTTTGTTTTGTGTAATAAATAATTATTAGTCTAGCTATTTGTATGCAACATTAATCTAATTAATGTGCAATTAATAAATATATAATTTGTTTTATAAAATTATTGTGTCCTCTTTTCACCGACTTTGAACTTCTTTCATTCTCGAACCGAATATTATATTTTTCTTATCTCAACGCGCAGCGAAAGTTAGATTGTTTCAAATATATAAATAAATATAATAATTTTTAGATGATAATTCGCAGGATATCCTTATCTTCTCAAGCCTGCCAAGCCCGGAACATTATTTCGCCACGACATAAATTTTAAAAAATTAGTGAAAATCCAAAGTAAGTTTATATAAATGATAACGAAATGTTACTTTTTAGTGTATGAAGATGAAGAAAAGAAAGAGTCAGAAATCGAAGAAGAAGAAGAATAAAAGAAGGAAAAGTTGTAGAGGAAGAGAAGGAAAAAGACGGCGATAATTCGTGGGTGAAATGCGAAGAAGAAGAGACACAGGAAGCTATGGAAGTGGAAGAAGAAGACGAGAGAGAGGGAGGAAGGGAGAGAGGGAGGGAGGGGGAGAGAAAGAGAGAGAGAGAGAGAAGGGGGAAAGAGGAGAAAGAAAACTGAGGAAGAAGTCAGACATTATCTTCAGTAGGTTGAAGGTAATAATATTCACTATTTTTATTTATATATTTTTAAATTTATTTTGCCACAATGTATTCTCATGTGAGTGATTTTTTATTAGATATTTTATACTCTCCTGTATTAAATGCTTCGGTTTAATCAAAATAATAATATTGAAAACAGAAGATTTTCCTCTATTTCTATTAACTTCAAACTTCTGATGTATGCTGACAACGTTGTTTCCTTTTCTTTCTTTGAGATTCATCTAATTCTCTCTCGGATGCGGCGGCTCTGAATTTTGATATTAAATCTATTGTTGAATGGGTCTCTGTTAATTCTTTTTATCTAAATCCTTCTAAATCTTGTTTGTTAATCGCTGGTTTCGCTTCCTCGCTACCTCGTTTTTTTCTTCCTTTAACATTATGTCACTCTTTAAATTATGTCACAATTTCATGCTCAGCCTCCATCAAAATTCTTGGGGAGTCCATTTCGACTCTTCTTGGATTTTCTATACCCACGTCTCCGTTAAACGTCATTCCTTCGTTTTTCATCTTCTATCTCTTTCGTCATATCCTAAATATTTCTCAAAAAGTTTTAATCTCTCAAAACTTCTTATAGTTTCCTTGTTCGATTACGCCGACATAGTACATTCCTTTACTAACTCAGATTTGTTATCTCGTATTCAACGCATCCAATTATTCAAAACTCTTGCCTCCGTTTCTCATATAATATCCGACTATCTATCTTTCTCTTTCACTAGTTCCGATTAGTTAGATATTCGTTAACGTTTCATTCTCCATCTGTGTTACGAATTGCACTATTTAAACTCCCGCGTGCATGCATTTATCGGCACATGCGGTTGGCGGTGGCACTTATGCAGAGCATGTGTGGCGCTGTCCGGCCCGCTGAGTGACGCTGTGGTACAGCTTCTTCCTTGCGTGTCGTCTTTCCCCAGTCAAGATCCGCCATTAGTGTAGTAATATAAGCGTGCTCGTAAGAAAATCATTGAGGCCCGGGCCGCCTGATTTTACGAAGTGAAACGAAAGTTGCATATCGTTGAAGCCCGAGATGTCTGATTCTTCGAAGTAAAAGTGTCTTATATCGCTGAGACCCGAATCGCCTGATTCTACGAAGTGAAACGAAAGTTGCATATCGTTGAGGCTCAAGACGCCTGATTGTTCGAATTAAAAGCGTTATATATCGTTGGAGCCCGAACCGCCTGATTCTACGAAGTAAGGTGTCGCAACGTTAACGTCCGAGCCACCTGATTTCATCCTCTGATCGCCGAGGTACAGAATGACGCTTATCGTGCTACAATTCGATGATAGGCCGATCACAAGGATTCACGGATAGCGTTATCCGGACGCAATTGCGGCGTGCCTTTCAGCACGTCTTTTTTGTTTCCCGTAGAACATGCCCGTATAAGTACTTGTAATAATTTGGTAAGTTAAGTTGCGTCATAGCTGTGAGTCTTAATATACGCATTTCCGAAATGGTCTGAACGTGATGTATACTATCGAGACCGCCGCATGTGTATCATTTCAAATACGATTACGAAACTACTTTGAAGGGTGTTAGACTAATTCGTTGTTGCTAAGTGAAAATTGCCTAGTATTTCGTCGAGTTCAATTACATGAAAATAGATTATTGTTGATAATCTCCATTGAGATATCAATTATTAATATTCGTCATCAACAGTCATCTTTACGAAGTAAACACTCTACCAATTGTATGCTTACACTATATTCACAATATTTACTTGTAAATGTTCTATTTTATGTATGTTATATTTTGTATTTTTCATTTGTATGTTTGTATTATATATTTCTATCTGTTTCCATACGTTTTAACTATGTTTCTTTTATAACCAGATCTAACCTATTCGTTAAACTATCAATTTGATAATTAAATTTGAATTAATTTTATAATTATTCTTAGTAGCCATAAATTTTGATTTACTTAATTCAGCTCATTGGATTATATTTCTTTTAATTTCATATGAATAATTATTCCTTTACGATAATTTTATATTCAATTTCTTCATACATCATATTTTCATTTACAAAATTCATATTAGATCTGGTTCTTGCAACTTGTATTAACCGATTAAAGAATCATTACATTTGAAGATTGCGTTGATTCCTATCGTGGCCAACTTCAATTTCTTGAATAAACAGCTATCGAATAACCTGTATTGTCTCTTTTTTCGTATTTTTCATACTAACACTCTCTCTTACTTCCACAATCTTTTACACATTAACTCCGAATTGTACTCCTCCGATACTCCTACCACCTGTCGTTAAGATTCTTTAGCGTTTCCTTACTGTTTTAAATTTTTCCCCTTTTTCTCCTATGTCATTGTCAAGTTCTTTAATTGTCTTTCTCCATATGATGGTCTTCCTCTTTTCATTCAGCTGGGTTTCGCTTTTTTTAATCTGCTGATTGCCATTTCTATGGTCGTATGCCTACTGTCAAGCACCGTCTCTTGGTCTCCTCAAATTTCGGGAGATTTATCGACCTTAGTCTCGTCATCTACTTATTACTCTATATAGTGTCAAATTTAATTATCATTTTAGTAAAAAAATAATGATATATTTAGTAGGAGCAATGGCGATTCACATTAGGTTAAATTTGATACTATAGACTTAACAGTAATAATAACCATATTAAATATAATACTAATAATACTAAGCTAATAATATTAAGCGCTTGTTGGACTGGTTACTAGATCGAAAATGGTTGTCAAAATAGTCAATAGGAAAGTTCGGCATTGTTCGGCTCAGATAAAAAGGTGCACTACTTTAGTATAACTAGAGCTTTAGCGGATATCATACCGGCTGGTTAGAAAACGCAAAATCCACACATACGCGATACGTTTGTGCAAACCAGACGATTATGTAGCTTTATCGTTTGCTTCGCCTAATCTAGTTCATGATCCGGCAGGGCTGTTATTTTCCTGTACGTGATTTCCGAGGATATATGCGAGTTTATAAATTCAGTAGCTCGGAGGAAGTATCGGAAGAATCAATATCACGGAAGATTTTGTTGTATGTGTTTTCAACGTTGCGACACTTGCGGGGTGTGGAGCAAAGTAAATCATTCAAGATAATACTAGCGCGACAATACCGCTCAAAAGTTTAGTCCCGTCACAACGCTCGGTGGCGATATCTCACTCTCGCCAAAGAGAGAAAACTTTTGATTGTTTCTGTCCAAGGCCGCATGCACACGCGGAAAAAAAAATGAATACGGATAACCGTACTAATGCCGGTGCTGTCAGATGTTCACTCTCTATTCCTCATCACTCCTATTAGTTGCCACCATATGCCAAAGAAAATCGAAACTTTACGTTCTTTTTGCGGTTCTATTTTCCTAATTAAATGGTCAAAAATTATGATCCTTTTTACAATATTTGTTCCATGTTCCTTCATCGCGTGCTCGCTTTTTGTAACAATCCTAAGAATAATATAGACAGAGCAAAATACAGGTCGAAGATGTATTTGAAATACAAAATACAAAATACAGAGAAAACATTTTGTATTTCAAATACAAAAATAAGATACCCCTCTATTTTAGCATCGAAGATAAAAATACCCAAAATACCTAAGAGATACATCAAATACTCACAATACTATATATTTTAAATATTTTAAGATACTTTAAGATTTTTAAAATATTATATATATCTAAAAATCTAATATATGCTTATCTAAAAATATGTATATCTAAAAATGTTTAAAGTACCTTAAGATATATTTTTTCAAGGAGCAATTTCATTTTTTAATTAAAATACAAAAATGTAAAACAATAAATAGTTATATTTATATTACATTTTTAATCAATGTAACATTGTAACATATAGCTCTCTAAATATTTGATAATAGAATTGCAGTGACTTATAACGTATAAATAATTAGCATGGATTTTATACACAAACAATTTTAATAATTTTTATTTTATATTGTCAGTATGGTACTGATAATTTTTAGATGTCTTTAGCTCTTTAGAGTAAAGGAGTAGAAAGAATACAAAGTAGTATTAAAAAAACTAAAAACTTTATATAATACTGTTCAAAGTTAACTCATATAATTATATATAAACAAAAGTAATTCACAAAAAAATTGGCCTGATTCATAAGGTGAATGTCAAGATATGTTAACATTTGACCATATTTCATCGGTTGATGCCTCAATGGCCAAAACCGAAGTTGAAATTTGAACTGCATAATCTTGAAACCTTAATAAAAACAATAATGTTTTGAGTTTTTTCATATTTTACTTCTTTTTATATAGGTTATATAAAAGGAAAGTTATATAAAAATTGACATTAAAAAAAAGTAATTATTTAAATTTTTTATTGTTTATAGAGAAATTTTGTTCAAATATTAATTTTTTATAATCTCTTACAATAAGGAGTAAGATATGAAAAAAACGTTAATGTTTTTACTTTAAGATTTCTAGGTTATATAGTTCAAATTTTAACTCTCTCTGGTGAAAACTTTGTTGGAAGCTTTGGCCATCGATATTTGATCGATGAAAAATAGTCAAATGTTAACATATCTCGACATTTATCTTATGAAGGCCAATTTTTTGTCAATTACTTTTGTTTACAAATAATTATGAGTTAATTTTGAACTTTATTATATAGATAAATTTGCAATAAAAACATCGATTCTTTTTATGAAAATCTTTATGAAATTTTCACACTACTCTAAAGTTAAAATTTATGATTGTTCAAAGTTTGAGTGACACAAGTATCACTTGATAAACTTTGTTGAAATTAGTACCTTGTTGCAGCCATTACTCTTTAATAAAATTAACTTTTCGAACTGATCATCTGAAAGTGAAGCTCGTTTTGGCTGATTTGTCATTGTTGCAAATGAAAATAGCCTTTCAACAGCTTCTGTAGATGGTAAATTGGTATTATTTCTAAGAAATAGTTTTTTAAGTTAGATATGAATTCAACATGTTGTAGTCTCTTCTTTTATTGTTAAAGAATTTTAAAACTTCTAATTCTACATGAGCCCCTCTATATTCTTTACAAATAACGCTACTTTCATCATTTTCTACATCTTGGAATTCGCTGAAGTAAAAAAAAATCATCTTGTTCTTGGTTATTTAAAAACTTCTGCACTAATAGATTTAATTTTCTGAATCTCATTGATTACATTATTTTGAATTCTCTTGATTTCCGCTGGTGATGTAGATGAGGTAGTCATCAAAATTTGAAAACTGGATGCGTACATGCAGCAATAATCACCTCGTTTGCCTCCTCATATAGATCATAAAAATTCTTAAATTGTCTGTTAAGGGACGAAAGCATGTCTTCCACAAGAGGTTTACAATATTTGAGTGACTTACGAAGCACATCTTATAATCTTTTTTTTAATTAGAATGAGCGTTGGAATCAAGTTCCCGTAGAAACTTGAGTGTTTTTTGTCACCTTGAAGTCGGTTTGAAGAATTCGCTATGGGCATCATAACCATACAATATTCTTCCAGATACTGTAATTCAAAATCTTTAAATTTTGCTGGTGAGTCCAACTTTTCCTGTAATTCGACCATCTTTTGACGATCTTTTTACAATTTGGATTAGAGAATCAAACAAAGAATTCAATCGTGTCTTGCAAGGATAGCTCAACTTTTGTAATAATCTTGTATTATTTCAGCTGACTTCAAACGTCCAGATAAATTCCACAGTGCTGTACATTTGGCTAAAGCAGGATAATGAATCGCTTTCAAAGTGATAAAAGCAGTTATAATCTTTTGAACATCTTTTGTTGTAATTAAATTTATCGTGTGGCTTAACATAGCAAGTGCGGTGGAAGTGATCAAATATTAAATTTTTGATCAGCTTCTTGCAACGAATTAAAAGAAATAGATTTTTCTTTGTCACTTTCGTTTTCTCGTTTATTAGTTTCGGACTCGTAAAGCTTTACTCTAAACTCTTTGAAAACTTTCACAAAATTTGTACCGTTATCTATAACCGTTGTCGTAACATTGTAAATACTCAATCCGAACTTTGAATGAATCTCATGAAGTAATTCTGCAATTCGATCATAAGTGTGAGAGCCTTTAAATCGAGTACAAGCAAGTGCAACTGATTCTCGTTTGAAGTTATCTTCTTGTCTTCAGTGTGCCATGACTCCTAGAAAGCTTCTTGTTTTCATTGACCAAATTGTCAGCGGTTATACACATACATATATTTCTGCTTCAGAATAATTTTAATTTACTCATTTTCTCTGTAAATTTTGCCTCAATACGACGCCTGAGCGATCTTCATGATATAACGTTGACACCATATCCTTCAAACATTTTAATGAAATGTTCTTCTTCAACGGTTGACAGTAAATGAATTCCATTTATTGTGAATGCAGTTACTCGTTCATCGATTTGCTCTTGAGTGATAACATTTTTTCCAGAAATGAGAAGCTTTGTTACAAACCTGTAGTTTTAATCATCATAGATGAGTTAACCATTGCATGTTTGCGTTTTTTACTTATTAGAGTATCTGCCTTACTTCTTTTTTGCTTGGAAACATATTTGTAGACCACATATTTTTTAATACATTCCGAACTCTCTAAAAAAAGGTAATGCTCAGATACTTTCGAGAGAAATAAAAATTTCGTAACAATAAAATTTTGATAACACGACAATACATGATAAAAACAAATCTAATATTTTTTGCCATATAAAACGCTTAAAAAATGATATATTATCAAAATTTCGATATTAAAAAATTTTTTTTTCATAAGTATCATATTTTCTATGCATAAAAATAATTCGGAAAACGTACAATTGTACAATTGATATGAAAAAAACATTGATTTTGAAACGTTTTGTAAAAATGAAGGCCGTTAGATATTATGTTTATGCATACAATTTAACTTCAATTATATATAGGGTGTATTTAAACTATAGATTCCTCTGATTCACAATTTTACGCTACGTAATAACTAGTAAAATACTGAGTAAAATGTATTGGATTATTGGTATTGGAAATTTTGATATGACTGAAATTATAGCAGCAAAAAATTTATAAGGTCAATAAATGAAAATTATAATATACGAGGAATGGATCATTTTGGATGACTAAAAAAAATCTGGCGTATTCCTTATAAAAATCTAACAAAATTTATATTGTACAAAAGTAGGATCTGATGCATAGTTTTTGAAAAATAAAAAGGAATGTTTTAATTATTCAATTTTTGTAATATTTTGATCTTTTAAAGATAATAAATTATATTCATTATTTTAAAAGTGTGACGCTAGGCACATAGATAACAAGGACAAAAGTTAAAATTTAAAACCAAGAAAAAAATAAAAATACCAAATTCCAGAATGTTTTACCGAAATGTTGTAAAAATGTACAAATAACACAACAAATAAAATGATATGTGTTTAGATTTTAGTGATGCTAATCTTGAGATGTACCAGAAAGTGTGTCGTGGAGTCGATTCGTTCCACGAATAATGTTAGTTTTCAATGGCTTGCAATATTGACACTCAGCTTGTATCAATCCATTGGCATCTATTGAAGTCATTCGAAAAAATTTTCCATCTAGAAGTGGACAAATTACTTTTTTTTTCTCAATGGTATTTACTTCGTCATTGTCACTGATGTTACTGTTTTCTTTATCTTCGGGCTGAATATTGGCCATTTTACCGTTTACGAAAAGACAAGACTATTGAACTTATTTATGATGAGACCGCGGCAAAAGATTTTTTCAAGGATCAATTGGATGCATGATCACACGTGTGACGTGTACTTTCGTATTTCTGTGAATAGTTCTGAACTGTACTTGTACGTATCCTTCGTGTACTTTTATGAACTTTTATGAACAAAACTTCTACATTACAACAAATAACTCCATATTAAACTAAAGAATACATAAATTAAGCTTTCGTACAAATTCTTTTGGTCATAAATAAACTAATTACAATTTAACAACATATTATATTAATAATCTTATTAGTCCGTATTTAATGAATTTGCTCTTTTGTTATTTTCACCAAGTTGTGTGATCCGTAAGAGGCTCCGCATAATAAAAGGAATAGAGAACAGAGAATAAGAATTTCAATCTACCAGAAACTGTGTATTCCACAATACATGATTTCTGATAGATTCAAATTCTTATTCTCTGTTCTCTGTTCTCTGTTCCTTTTATTGTGTGGAGCCCCTAATAAATCCCCAGGTTGCGATTAGCGATGAACGACACCGCATATGAAAAGAAAATAAATAAATGAAAATCGCGTTTTTCATTTGCTTTTTCACTTTTCGCGTGCCACTCGTCGCTAATCATTCCTAGTTTAAGTGAACCTTAAATGTGGAAATGCAGAATAGGAAATTACTAGATTACTTTTGTTTTATTTTCTTCTCTTTCTCGATATGCCGAAATAAGACACAAAATTATTAAAAGTATCTTATGTATTTTAAATTCTATACTCAAGATACAAAATACAATAAAAAATGTATTTGAAATACAAAATACATTATTGCATTGTATTTGAAATACAAAATACAAGATACATTTGTATTCCAAATACTTATTTGGAATACATGTATCTGGAATACTGCCCAGGTCTGAATATGGATGCTATAAAAAGCTGACGTTAACTTGAATTGCGTATATACTTCACATGTTAAAACTGCATATTTTCATTGCAATTATCTCAAAAATCAGACGGTCAATATGTTTCTAATTGCACACAAATATAGAGAGCACTTCAACTTATTTGTATGTCAAATTTTATCACATTTATAAGAAAATCATTTTATGCTGATACTTAACGTTCGAAGACGTAACAAAACGGTCGATGTTACAATTAGACAATGCGGATAATTTGTGTTTTTTATGTATGGACGAGGTCTATGAAAAATGAAATTATGTGACAGAGTTCCTCAGTACAATACTTACTAACGAGAAAACTAATAAGGAATACTAGTATCCAAAGCCAGCAACTTACCGCGCTCGTGGTGTGGTGGTTTTGACTGACGAAAGAAGGGAGGGAAGGAAAGTACAAAATGACCTTTTTTTATTTTTTATTTATTTTGTACTCTTTGTTGCTGTCCCCTTTTTTACAATTGCGAATTGTGACGTTCTGTTTAATAGTCGGTAAGGGATCATTTATATTTGCCATAATCGTATGCCGTAATTTATAAGAATTGATTAATCACATTCGAGTATTTCTGTCTCATTCTCTGCTATAATAATGATTTTGTTTTTTGTGGCTGAAATGTACTTTTGGAATTTAAAGTGAGATGTATATGTTTAAGTTAGATTCAGATATTCAGAAGTGCGTATTTGCGAATGTTGAAATTCCTTTTAATGCCAATGTATTTTTACTCATTTATAAAAATTGCATAAAGCACACACGTTTCTATTCTTTTCAATTAAAAAAATTTCAATTTTTTAAGTCGTTCTGAATAAGAAATGCAGTTTTTATCCAATTGAATCTAAAAGAAAATTTGTCCATCCATAAAACACTAACAGCTTGCAAAGCATATTATTATTTATATTTGTCTTTATTTTCAGATGATATCACGGAATCAAACAACTCTTTCATTTATTTATTACGGAAGAAATAAAAGTAATATTTTTTTTGTTAACTTTTCATATTTTGAGTAACACAATACGCAAGAAAGTCAACGATGTTCATAGTTGATTCTTATTATTTAAGATTGTCTTAAATAGTCTTAAAATGTCATAAACTAATCATAACAGAATCATATGAATCTCTTAAGACATTATTTATTAATAACCAAAGACTAGGTACCTGCAAATGAGAAGCGTGCGCCGACCCTGAGCATCACATAGCCAAGAGTGCTCATTCGTTTAACCTGCTCTCCTGCAAAAACTATTTGTTGAACACAATTTTGTCAAAGGAAAAAATTGTTTGTTTTAGCTGAAAAATCCGACTTGCGACTTGAAGGCAAATATACTCCCCAGACAGCACAGAACATCCACTGGACGTCCAGACTTGGAATTTCAATTTGGTTCAAACGTCCATGGACTTAGTACGAATGTTTTAAAAACGTTATTCAACGTACAAAGTACGTTTATATTTAGACATTTTTAAAATTCATCTCATGCAAAAAATTTCGTAAATTTGCTCGCGACGTGTTGCTTTCAACGACTTGACAAGTGAAAATTTTTTTAAGATTGTACGAGGAGTTTTACTTTTGTTATCTCCGTAACGAAAATTTTCCAAATTAAAGCTTAGTTCAGACAATACGCAGCAAGTGACAAGCGTCGAGCAGCAATAGCTTGCTGCTTGCAGTGATAAGAATTTGGAATCTTTTGCTTCCAGCGTGCAGTCAGAGGCCAGTGGAGAGTAGAGTCCTTAGAAAACCAGAATCTGGCCATGCCCTAAAATGACGTGCATGTCTGCTCTCAATTGATGAATGTATCTGCGTTTTCGATTGGTACTGCTATTGCATGGGCATGTCAATCACAAGAGAGAATAGAGGGAAGGCCAGGTATTCTAAGGACTCTAGTGGAGGGGACGACTTTTGAACGTTCCATGGACATCCCTAGGACATCTGTGTTGAAAATTTTCAACGACAAAAAATCTATATATAGATCTTTTTGTCGTTGAAAATTTTCTTATAAGAATCATTTTGTCTTAATTGTGGTCTAAAATTTGTTTAATATATTAATTTAGTCCAATTTTAGCCCATTGCGTCCTAAAAGACATTTTTAAGAAGTCCAAAATGGTAACACTAAATGTTTTTAAAATGTTTTTAAAATATCTATGAATCTAATCTGAATGTTTTTAATATGTCCAAAACGTCCAACATGTACTGTAATGTTTTAAAAACATTTAGTATTACCATTTTGGACTTCTTAAAAACATCTTTTAGAACGCAATGAACCTAAATATATTTTTTAAACGTTACTGCGCTGCTTGGATCTTGCTTATTTAAGAGTTAAGCGTGGACAAAGGTTGCTTGGATTTGATTAATTGTTTATTAAGCGTTTTTTAGAGACCGGTACAGCACAACGAACGATTACTCCGACGGTTAGAACAAAAATCGGAGCACCTCTGTCATCGTGTAAACAGCGCATTGTTAGGAACACGCCGGAGTAACGCGAATTTTAATCACCCTGTATATAGCTATATTTCATATATATATAATTATATACGTTTATGAATGTTTATACATGTTTATGTATGTTTATATATAGAATGAATAAAAAGTCCTAGACCGGTGAAATAAAGCATTTTTGGGAAAAATGATTCAAACAAAAGTTGTAGAGTTTAAAGAGATCCTAAAGATGATTAGTCATATTGTAAATAACACACACAGATGATTTATGTGTCATTGACACATCAATCTTATTCATGCATACCACACACACACACATAAATTTTCGTATAATAATCACATTTCAATTAAACGTCTAAATCCAGTTTTAAGAACTTCTCGCTGTTTTTTCATACAAACTATTCTGTGACTTACTATTTCGTAAGTACAGATTGAACAGCTGTTATATGAAAAATGTTGTTATGACATGACTAGAGACTCATGCCATGGTGGAAGAGATTAACATGGGATGTTTTCTAGTGTTATGTACAGCGGACTCCCACGATTCTTTTCTTTCATGGAGATCTGGAATTCGTTGAAAAAAGACAGCTGCGAATAACGAACAAGTTGAATGTTATAGCCTAGAGAAGATTAAAAATTTTCTTTTCTTACAGTAAAAATTAAAACGAAGAATCCAGTATCTCCTCGTAAATGTCGCTTTAAGATAAACTAAAAATCAGTGCATGTGCACGAACGGCGGGACCAAAAGGACACCGAGTTTGTATCCCTCGGACACTGCGGCTAAAATAATAATAAATATGTCATTGGAAGCGTAAGACTGGCGCTAAGATACTTTTTAACGGTCAAGTCGCGGACGATTCTCACGAATCCGTAATCACAAAATCTAAGAAGCGACACGCAACGTTCAGGTGTAGATTCTAGATGGTCTCGTGCCGTCTGTATTTCCCTTCCATTACTATAATATACTATAAGTTCTATGGCTAAACCGGGATCTGAACGGTCACCGAACAAATGAGAGGGCAGAAAATTAGAGAGAGACGCTTGCAAACTGAGGACACCATTTTATCTTCTACCATGCTAGAGACCCTTTATTAGAGACTGGACTCAGGGTTCCTGCTGATTGGTGCACGTGATTTCTGCTCTACTAATGGCGGCGCCAATAAGGAACACTGTTTAGCCGAGGACGAATGGCATAAAAGAAGATGTTAAAAAGAAATTGATTTCTGCCTAAAAAGATACAAGCAAAAGGAACAGCACTTTTTTTTTATTTTGACTCTCGAATGTGATAATGTTAATAAAAAATTCGAGGCTGATAGGGAACACCTTGAAAATTAAGCGCGAACATGGTGTATTTACACAAATATATAAAAAATCGAAGACAATACTGTAAATTTATATATTATACAATACGTAATTGAATGTAGAATGTAAATTTCTACCCAATAGAAATGTAATTAGACAGTCTTACAAATATATACAGAACAATATACAAAACAACAATAAAAGAATCGATCTCTAATTAAATTTATCGCAAAAACAGGTTATGATTAAAGAGTCTTCTAATACGAAACTAATTAAGAAATCACAATCCATTCTACTTTAAATTCAATATGTATTTACAAGCTATCTCTCTACATATCGCATGTATTGATGACATAACAAATATAATGACCAAAATGGCAAACATAATGACGAATGAAATCGATAATGATCGATGGAATCGATTTATCGATTTATAGCCATCATTTATAAGATAGATGTCCAGTAAAGAGTCTTCAGACGTGACAGCTCTGGAGCGCCATATTGGACTAAGAAATGGTAAAGATCTTAATTATTAAAATTTTTGTTCTCAGCATAGACTCCATCTCACAGACACGTATTAATGCGTATACTTTAATTTTGGAAAATTCTTATTGATTTTCAAATCAATGAGAGGAAAAAAGTAATTGTTATACAAAAATTATATGATTTAGTCAGTAATACAGATGACTTTAAGATCCCTTTAAAAAGATCTATTTATTGATCACATCTGTAGGGTTGCCAAGGTCAAGTCAAGATCAAATCGATTTTTAAAAATGGGACACTATTTTTTATTTCAGAATCTATATTTTAGAATTTAACAATAAGAAATAGAAGTAATGGCCATAACGATCAAAACTAGATCTTTAATGCTTAAATAATTCAATCTGAATTACTATATGTCGGAAAATTAACGTTCACATAGAGGAAAGAAAATGCTCAGAAATATGAAGTTCATAATTAATATTAAGAATTCTGGGAAGAATAGAATCCATATTTAAGTTATTAAAACTGAAAAATGGTTAGAACATTGCAAGCACCTACTTCAAGAGTCAAAACAAGAATACCTCACAGAATCATCGAGAATCAGCAAAAAACATCGAGATACATGGTGAAGAAATCGAAATAGTGGAAACGATGAAAAAAGCTATTAAGAATCTTAAGTCAGGTAAAGCTAGTAGATCAGGAGGAATATATTCAGAAATGTTAAAATATGGGACTCAAAAACTTTTTGAAGAATTAACTTTTGTTATTAACAAATGCCTGAACGGACACCCGGTTCCTGAAGAATGGAAGGTAGCGTATATAATCTCAATCTATAAGAAAGGAAATAAACAGGACTGCAATAACTATCGGAGGATCTCAGTGACAAATATGATAAGCAGACTGTATGGGAAAATTCTGCGTGATTTGATTGTAGATGATTTCGAAGAGAAAAAGGAAGAAGAACAATTGATGGTTTTAGAGCAGGAAGGTCATGTACGGTTTTCTGTCTAAAACAAATTATTGAAAAAAGAAGTGCAAGAAACTTGGAAACTCACATTTGTAGACCTGCAGAAAGCGTACCGCGTACGATACCGTCCCCGTCTCGAAATTATGGAAAGTATTAAAATAGTTAAACCTCAATCACACCTACAATCACACCTACACAGTTGCACTTAGGGAACTGTATAAAGAAAATAAACAATAGACCAAAAATAGGACCAAAAATAAGGATAAGTAAACACCTCATAGAAGAGTTTACAGTAAATAAGGAACTACATCAGCGATGTTCTATTTTTATATCCACCTTTTAAGATATGTAGCAGAAGCGCTAAAATACTGGAAAAAAAGGTTCGGGATGGGGATAGAGCTGGGTGACGGATGTATGTTCACTCTGTTTGTTGACGACCAGGGCATTACGTAACCAACGACAAAAAGGACATGCAGTCTATGATAAAAATTCACAAAGGAGTACAGAAAATTAGGAGCTTGACAATTAACATCGATAAAACAAAATACATCTGCATAAGAAATCAAAATGAAAACTTAGAACTAGAAAATGATTAGGAAATCTCAGGCTGTCAGGAATATGTATATCTAGAGTACTGATGCAAAGGAAATTGAAAAACGTGATTAAAGCAAAGAAAGTCAGTGGATGCCTCAACGAAATATTATTGAGTAAGGAAATAACAAAAAAATGTAAATTTAACATCTATGAAACTATAATAAAAAGTACTTTACTATACGGTGCAGAAACTTGGAGAATCACTGACAAATAGAAAACAGTGAAAGCCGTTGAAATGGCAATGAGGAGATCCATGCACATTTAAGGACAGACGGAATAAGGAATAAGATAGTAAGGAAATAGATAGGAACAGAAGGCCATTTCCTAGGATATAGAAAGTAAACTATTTGTATGATATGGCTATGTACAACGAATGGCAGATACAAGATTGCTCAAACGAGTCTTATAATAGCAGTCAGCAGGAACAAGAAAGAAAGGAAGATTTAATCAAGCACCTTACTAAAAAGATATTAATATGCTGAAAAATGGTAAATAAATTTATTACGAAAAATTATTACTTCAGCCTAATTGTTATTGTTTATATTACGTCATCTGAAAGAAAGACGTTTCCATACATATACTGATTATTGCGAAGAATATTACTAAGGCCTCAGTAGTCTAAAAGCTTAGGACGCTGGTACAAGAAATACAGGTTTGACTCCCGATCGAGGTAATCGATATTTTTCGCAATAAATTTATTTACAGTTTTTCAGCATATTAACATCTTTTTAATAAGATTGATCATCAAATTATTAAAATTGCTTGTCAATTTAATTCACGATATTGCTACAAGTTTGCGTTTATAAGTCTGGAAAAACAATTCGGCGTGCAGTTTGAATGATTACAAATATGATATACAGAGTATCCTAAAATAATCGCCAAATATTTCATGGGCAGTAGAGCGGACTAAACTGAGTCGAAAAATCCTGTGCATTTTGCAAGTTTTTCCAATAGTTAATGAGATATTAATCTTTAAAGATAGCCGAATACGCGCGCCCGCTCGATCTACTACTACTGCGAAGTGTATGCGCCTACCGATTGCTTGGCGCGCGGGCCATTGGGAGCGAGAACTGCTTGGCAAGAGCCCCGCGCCGCGAGCCTCCATAGATAGCGCGTTTGCTGGGTTATCCCCATTCCCCGCGCATCAAGCGTATAAGCGTATACACTTCGCAGTAGTAGGCTGGGCGGGCGCGCGTATTCGGCTATCTTTAAGGATTAATATCGTTAACTATTGAGGAAAATGATACACGACTTTTCGACTCAGTTTAATCCGCTCTGTTCATGAAATATTTGGCGATTATTTTGAGACACCCTGTATATGCAAGTACATATATATATATATATATATATATATATATATATTAATTCAGATTGAATTATTTAAGCATTAAAGATCTAGCTTTGACCGTTACGGCTATTATTTCTATTTCTTATTATTGATTTTCAAATGTACGGTCCAATAAAATTCTTTTATTGTTTCTATTTTTTAGAATACTATCCTAGTGAAAGAATTTCGCTGAAATTATTCCATGTTTTGGAACATTTCAGTGAAATGTCTGAAAATTTGCTAAAATTGCTGAAATTTTTCGGCTAACATACTGAAAAATCGCTGAAATGGAATTGAAATTTCTCTGAAATTTTGCTGAAAATGAACTTTTCGGTAAAAATCATTGAAATTAAACTGAAATTTTTCTGAAATTTTGTCGAATAGTGTTCCAAAACATGAAATAACTTCAGCGAAATTTTTTCATCAGAGTACAATGTTTATTTTCATTAAGTACTTTTCGAATTATTATATTTCAAATGGGGCTTGAAAGTTGCAGTACCACCTGCATTAGTATTACCAAGGTATCTGATCGACGCGCGACAGTTTAGAACCTCTTGAATGTTGTTCAGGATTACCTGAATAACATTTGTTAGAGGTTATTCTTCTTATCTTCATTTTTGCACTATTTATTTCAACATAAAAATGAAAATAAGAGGAACAACTTTCAATGTTTTTAATCTTGACAGATGTTATCTAGATCATGAGCCCGAACAACATTCAAGAGATTTCAGCCGTCGCATAATGGGATGAGATAGCTACTTTTTTCCAAAATTGATATTTCTACAAATAGAATCGTTAAGAATGTGCAATGAACAATCATGTCTTTTCAAATAGTTACTGTATAATTTTTATACATAGGTACACACGCGCGCGCGCGCTCACATATGTACATAAATATTAATTATATACATATTTGTTACAAAAACGCAATCGTGTAATAAAAGAGTGTGTGTGTGCGTGCATTCGAATATTGATAATTTACTAATATACATGTATCTCTAATCCAACAAAAGGTCTAACACATCGGGATGAAAATCGAGTTTCTTCTTTGGCAAAATTTTCCTTTTTCCGATATTATTGGGTCTAAAGTAATGAAGAGCATATGTATGATATCTTCATTTGTGGCAATTTTTGATCATTTTCTTGAATGATGTAGGCGTACGCTTTTGTAATTTTTATATCTTACTTCCTGAGCTTCATGCGACAGTTGACCAATTGGAAATGAAAATGATTTGATTATTGCTGATCCATGAATTAAAATTTTATGCAATGATGCTAGCATGTAGTACCATCCATATAAATCCATATAATTTGAATGTGTCTAATGCGTATGCATCAAATTTTTTTGTATCGATACACTTTCCACTTGATAAGACTTGGAGAATCATCAAAAGTCGTTCAATTAATCGTTTGTCGACCTTTGTTGATTTGAGAGGTAATTTCTGGATTAGAAAAAAATCGTTTTGCAGTATTACCGTCGTTGGAAATTCCAGAACCTTGTCTTGGAACATTTATTATTAAACCCAATTGTCGAAATTCATTTTGAATACGCTGCTTTTCTGCAGCTTTTTGTTTCTTTTCTTCGACTTCTTTTACCATTTTCGAAAAGATAAATTATACGCAATGTGGAGTACGTATTCTATAATCAATGGGGAGAAAATGCTTTTTAAACGTTTTTTAAACGTTTATTATTCATTAATTTCACGATTCGTTTTCAAAATAATTTATTTAACGTTTATTAAATGTTTTTCAATGTTATTTAATGTTTTTAAACGTTTATGTGTAATTAATTTTACGTTTTATGGGTCATTTCTAAAATAATATTTTTTAAACGTTTATTTAACGTTTATTAAATGTTAATTTTACACTAATGTTGCGTTTAAAATAATGTTTCAAAGAAATGTTTTTTAAACATTTATTTAATTTTAAATAAATGTTTGTTTCACATTAATTTTCCGTTTGACGTAAGTTTTGTTTTGAAGGAACATTTATCAAATATTTATTTAACGTTTATTAAATGTTAATTTTACACTAATTTTTTGTTTACAATGATGTTCTGAAGAAATATTTTTTAAATGTTTATTTAATGTTAATTAAACATTCATTTTACATCAATTATTCATTTGAAATGATATTTGGTTATTTTAAACATTTATTTAACATTTATTAAATATTTGTTTTACATTAATTTTTTGTTTGAAATAACTGTCTAAAAAACATTTTTTAAACATTTATTTAATATTTATGAAATGTTTATTTTATATTAATTTTTTATTTCAAATAATGATGAAAAAAACATTTTTTAAATGTTTACTTAATATTAATTAAACGTTCATTTTACAACAATTATTCATTTGAAATAATGTTTGGAAGAAATATTTTTTTAACGTTTATTTAACATTTATAAAATGTTTGTTTTAATTTTTTACTTCAAATAACGATAAAATTTTTTTTTTAATGTTTAATGTTAATTAAACATTTATTTTACATCAATTATTCATTTGAAATGATGTTTGGAAAAAATACAATTTTTTGAACGTTTATTTAACATTTATTAAATGTAATTTACGCTAATTTTTTGTTTAAAATAATGTTTGGAAATAACATTTTTTAAACGTTTATTTAACGTTAATTAAATGTTCATTTTACATTAATTACTCATTTGAAATAGTATTTTGAAGAAATATTTTTTAAATGCTTATTTAACGTTTATTAAATGTGTTTTTTTTCATCAACTGTTTATTTAAGATAATGGCTTGAAGAAACATTTATTTCATGTTGGACTATTATGTCCCAATGGAGAGAAAATGTTTTTTAAATGTTTATTTTTCATTAACTTTACATTTCACGATTCGTTTTCAGGATAACATTTATTTAATGTTTATTAAATATTTTTTAAACGTTTGTTCGTAATAAATTTTACATTTTATGATACGTTTTCAAAATAAGATGTTTTTTAACGTTTATTTAACGTTTATTAAATGTTCGTTTTACATTAATTTTTCGTTTGAAATAATGATTCAATGGAATATTCTTAAACGTTTGTTTGAAGCTTGTTCTATAATGCGCTCTTTGTTTCTTGTTTTTTACTTCTTTGCAACCGTTTTATCAACAATTATATTTCTTGCTACGTATTTCTTGTTTCTTTCAAAGTTCGTTAATTTTTAACGGGCGACATAAAACAAAAACTGGATAAGAAACAAGAAGACAAAATGTAAAAAATAGTAAAAAATAACAAGAAACAAAAAGCACATTGTAAAATAGGCTTTACGTTTATTAAATGTTTGTTTTACGTTATTTATTTATTTAAAATATGTTAAAAAAATATTTATTTTACGTTTATTTGCTGTTTAATATAAAAATTAAAAATTGTATAATATTATTTTCTAAAATTCAGTTAAATAAAAAACGAGCCGGAATAAAAAAATAAACACGGAAGAGAAGTTAATCAAACATAATTGCATGAAGTGTATCATTTATGGACAATAAGAACTGTGTCCATCGACAATTATAAGTGGCGTAACGGATAAAGTATGAGACTCATAACCCTAAGATCCCAAGTTCAAAATCCGATAAGTAAAAAAGATAAAAAATATAATTAAAAATTACTATTAATTAATAATTTGGTTGTCTAAAGTAAAATGTACTATTGATAAAAAATAATAAATTACAAAAGATATTCTGCGTTGTACAATATTTTTTCTAATTTTGTTCAAATAATTTTAACATTTAAAAAACGTTTTTTTAATATTAAAAAAATGTTTCCTTTAAATGTTAAAAAACGTTTTTTTAATTTTAAATAAACATTTCCTTTAATATTAAAAAAATATTTTTTTAACATTAAATAAACGTTTTTTTTAACGTTTAAATAAATGATGTTTACATAAAAAATAGGGACAAATCCCGTTATTCAAACGTTTTTTAAACGTTTTTTTAAAGTTTTTAAAAAAACGTTTAAAAAAAACGTTTTTTTTTCCTTATTGAGTATCCAGACATACAAAGTCGACAAACCAAATTCGTAATTTTTATTTCATTAATAAATTTTTTTTTCATTCACGTCAAGTCATTCATTTCTGTAAATTTCGCTTGACAGATGATACAAGTGGCAGCAGATGTAGTAGATGTGACTGCCTGAACTACTTTGCCATCAACCATTGTAAGAAGAAAAACTTTGATTATAAAATTTTGACCCAAAGTAGTTCTACATTGTTTCAGATAGTTGTAAAATTTTTAATTTCATATGTTCTACCTCATTAACTATTTTTTCATGTAATTCTTTGGAAAAATCGAATTTGATTAGTCTGCAGTATCTTACTGACGAAGGTAATGGATTTTGCCATACAATTGTATCATTTCTTGATGAAATTTTCAAAGGCACTGCTGATATAACAAATAGGTCGGAATCAAAAACATTAGGGACATTAAATGCTTATTTATGTTCTGCCCGATGATTCATCACATTTTCAAGACACATCCGCCATTTTCAAGTTATCATCAACTGATCTTCAGGCAAAGTTAATAATATATCTTCTTTTAAAGAAAGAATTCTCGATACGGTATGATCTGCAAGGGATTGTAATTCTACACTAGCTCCAATTTCTTCGACTTGTATATTTTCAGGGTAACATTTCTTCTTATGTGTATATACCTCACTATATGGA
Organism: Acromyrmex charruanus; assembly: GCA_017607545.1. NCBI lineage: Eukaryota > Metazoa > Arthropoda > Insecta > Hymenoptera > Formicidae > Acromyrmex > Acromyrmex charruanus. Next base: position 72,574 of record JAANIC010000530.1, on the reverse strand, counting down.
GGAAATAACGAACTGTTATGTACGATTGCAATCTGACGTAATTTTAAATATTGCTCTTTAGAAAGATCTAAATCAACCAGGAGCGCCAAAGCTTCTCCGGAATTCAGAGATATTTCTGATTTTACGTTTGTCGCAGTTTTCACCTTCATATTGTACGCATAACTTATTTTTTCTATGCCATGTTCTTCAATCAAATCTAGAGCTTTGCGTCTCTTGCTACTAATAGAACAATCTTCAAAATTCTTTGTAGGTCTATCTACAGAATATGAAGTCGATCTGTTAAAAGAAGAACAGCAGTATCAATTTCGAGAATGAATTCTTCGTAAAGTCACTTTTTATGTTTGATAAAAAAAATTTCTTTTAGAAAATTTACTCTCCTTCCATCTTCGCAAAAAGAGTTTGTGAAAATTTTCGAGTTTATCTTTTATAAATTGTACGGTAGTCATTTGATAACGTAAATTTGTTTTTTAAGTGCACTGTTAATGCGTTAAAATCTTTATCAAATTGTAATAGAACCGTCACTAATTCTTCTTTTTTAATCCGATAATCCATTTTCATTGAAATTTCTAACTATATAGCACGATATTTGTAGTTAATAAAATAAAAGCGCACATGTAGTTTATGTATGCACGATATTAACTGAGACTGAATCACGACCAAACGTAAAAAAATGCGTTCAAACAATTGTAAAACCGTGATGCTCAAATGTTTAAATCAAGAGTGCCAACTTCTAATACATCCTTAAAGAAATACGCGGTATCAAAGAAATTAAAAAATCAAAAGTTACTATTATATACAGTAAAAGGTCTTCATAAACTTTCCAAAAGAATTCCATAATAGTATATTAAATAAAAATGTTAGCTAAATTGTCTAAATTGTTACTATGTATTTTGTAATATCTTTGTAATCGGTTTCATAAGATGGCGTAGCGGAGCGAGAGCAGATGGCGCGTTTTTTAGTTTTGATTGAGACAGGATGGCGGGGTGTGAGAGACGAGTAATATTAACAATAAGAAGAGACCGTTGTACGAAGAGAAAAATTTTGCTAATAAAGAAAACCATTGGACACTTTTATTAGTCTCAACAGAGATTCAACCCAACTGAACGAGAAATCGAACATTTTTATGGTCCTTCGAGCTAGATTGAGTAGCATTTGTTCACATTAAAAACAAAAAGGGAAGCATTCGTCATAGGTTACGTCAGGTATATTTAACAACGAGCAAGTTGTATGCACAAGCAGAGGCCACTGAGAACACTTAATGGGAATAGATCACATACGAGAATCAGTAAATAACACATTTAAGGTGAATCGCATAAGAGATCATGCCGGAAGAAATTACAGCATTGGTTAAACGTCGAGCGACCATCAAGGGTCAATTAACGCGCATTTACAATTTTGTCGTCACGTTATCGGTAGAATTAGTAGATGTTTCAGAATGTCAGGTTAGGAAGACGCAGAAGGTCAAGGACTTATGAAGCGAGTTCGATATAATGCAAAGTAAGATCGAAGACATCGACTCGAGTGAGGCACAATTAGCAAAGAGAAATAGTTTTGAGGCAGATTATTATCTCACTTTAGCAGAGATTTCAAAGCAAATCAATCTTAACCCCACGAGAACTGCAACAGAAGGTCAGAAACGACAACGAACAGAGGCAAATAGAATAGAGAGCATACCTCAGGACAAGATGAGGTACCAACACTTGATTTACTCAAATTTGACGGGACATATTCTCAATGGTTGTTATTTCGAGACACATTTCAAGCTTTAATTGAAAAAAATACTGCGTTAGAAAATGTACAAAAGTTTTATTACTTAAAGTCATGTTTACAAGGTAGTGCCGCTCAAGTACAGTCATTAGAAATGACAGCAGATAATTATATAATCGCATGGGATCTGCTGAAATCGCGTTTTGAGAATAAACAATTATTCATGCATCATCATATTCAAGCTTTATTTGACACGAGTCCCTTGACGAAGAAATCAGCCATTCAATTGAGGAAATTGATAGATGATATACAAAAGCACCTTAGATTCCTAAAAACGTTAGGAGAGCCTGTGGAAAGTTGGGATAGCTTGATCATTCACATGATGGCTTCGAGGTTAGATCAACCTACCCGAAATGGAAATCTAGCCTACAGGATGATAACGGCTTTGAAGGATCTCATCCAATTTTTATTGAGACAATGCGCAGTATTAGAAGCTTTACAACCAATGAAATCAATTAACAATTACCCTGCGTCAGCTCCATTAATAAAGAAAGGAAAAAGAGTATCGGCGTATGTAAGTCAGAACGCGAAGGATTGTGTCATTTGTCAAGGCCAACATGCGCTTTACAACTGTTCTACATTTAAGAGTTGTCAATAGATGGTAGATTAAAAGAGATTAAACGTCACCAACTATATTTTAATTGTTTGCGAGCGGATCACATTGTAAGTCGATGCACGGCGGGCGGCTGCAAGCAATGCGGTAGAAAACATAACACTCTGTTACACAATAACGAATGGAAGGCTAGTGTAGGAAATGTTCATGAGAAGGAGCAATCTGAAACTGTAGGTATGGGTTTAGTTCAAAATCTAATTCCGCGGAAACGACTAAATCAGATTCACTCAATATATATTCGACGATATCTGCTCGAGAAAAGCAAAGTCATCAAGTATTGCTTGCAACCGCTTCAGTGATAATGTACGATAAGTATGGTAGGTCACATCGATGCAGAGCCTTTTTGGACGCCGGATCTCAAATTAACATAATCTCTAAAGACTTAAGTCAAAGGCTTCATTTAACAGAGCAGAAAGGCAATATCGTTTTATCTGGGATTGGGTGTAATCAGGCCAGTACTTTAGGATCGACACGAGCCTTTATACATTCAACAGTTAACGAATTCAAGGTAGAATTATCTTTTGTGATTATTGCATAACCGAGCCTATGCCATCAATAAAGATAGATAAGGATGAATTAAAAATACTCGGAAATGTTCAAGTAGCAGATACTTTCTTCGATAAACCAAGAGAAGTGGATATCTTAGGAAGTGGATACTAGGTAGTGGAATCTTCTAGGATCTATTCTGTATAGGGCAAATAAAACTAGGGCGAAATTTATCAGTTTTACAAAAGATGAAATTAGGATCCTAGATAGATCATCCTAGATGGATCATAGGAGGTAGTGCACTTATGTCATACAACGAGGAAGAATCGAAGAGTCCTCACTACAATAGTACAGGAACCAAAATAGAGCAACAATTGAAACAATTGAAGTAGAGAAACAATTGAAATTTAGGAGTTAGAGGAATGTCTTCTGATAACCTATTTCACCCCAGAGGAGATGCAATGTGAGAGAGAATTCAGGAATACCTATCAGAGAGATTCTTCAAGGAAATTTATTGTCAAGCTTTCGTTTCGAGAAGATCCTGCTCAATTGGGAGAATCTCGAGAAACAGCCGTCAAACGTCTACAGTCCGTATATAAACGATTAAACTCCAACCCGGGGCTGAAGGAGCAATACAGTGCCTCAAAGAGTATTCGACATTAGGCCATATGACCAAGAGAAATGAAGAGCAAATCAATCAAGCGAATCTGTTCTGCCACTATTTACCACACCACGCGGTCGTAAAGGAAGACAGTTCAACCACGAGATTAAGGATTGTATTTGACGCCTCCTGTAAAACCTCCTCGGGCAAGTCATCAAATGATATTCTGAGAGTGGGGTCCACAATACAACAGGAGTTATTTGCCATTCTCATCCATTTTAGACAACATCCTTACGTATTAACCGGGGAGAAGATGTTTAGACAGATTTATTCGCGAAGAGCATCGAGGGCTACAGAGGATTTTATGGAAGGAAGACTCAAACACACCAATCGAAGAGTTCATGTTAAACATAGTTACATTTGGATTAGCAACGTCTCCGTTCATAGCGTTGTCTACATCAATTAGCCTATGATCACCAGGAGACCACTCCAGAAATTAGTCAGATTATTCTCAGAGACTTTTATATGGACGATTTGATCACAGTCGAACTACAACACATTCAGAGTAGAATCAAGGAAATCCTAGGCACCGGAGGATTTTGCATACCCAAATGGAGACCTAATGTATCAGAGATTTCAAGAACCGATCTGTGAGACAAGGTTGCAAGCAATGGGAGAGGAAATCAAGACGCTAGAACTTTATTGGCAACCTACTACCGATACATTATCCTATAAAGTAAAACTTTCAGACAATTGTCCAGCTACGAAGAGGACCATCTTATCGTTTGTCGCACAGATTTTTGATCCATTAAGTTTAATTAGTCCAATCTATATTCGAGCTAAAATTATCTTGCAAAGGTTGTGGCGAGATAAGATGCAGTGGAACGAATCGTTGCCAGCAGACCTACACACTATATGGTTGTCCTATTATCGACCCTTAACAGAACTTCAAGAAATCAAGGGTCATTCCCAGACTCATGGTTGACGTCTCATTTACAAATTTGGTGATCCACGGATTTTGTAATGCTTCAGAAAGTGCGTATGGTGCATGTTTATACTTACTATCAAAAGGTAGAGACAAGAGAACTTGTCAACTTGTCTGCGCGAAGTCTAGAGTCGCACCTTTGAAGAAAATTAGTCTTCCAAGACTTGAGTTATGTGCAGCAGTATTATTGGTTAAGCTGTGTGATAGATAAAACAATGAAGGCTCTAACTTACCTATACAGCAGAGATACTACTGATCCGATTCGACGATCACGTTAGCTTGGATCAGGGGAGAATCCGCCCGATGGAAAACCTTCGTCGCGAATCGGATAGCAGAGATACAAGAATTGACTCAAGGATCGTCATGGAGACATGTTACATCGGAGAATACAGCAGATATGTTATCAAGAGGGATCCCACCGAGAACTTTGAAGGAATAGGACCTATGGTGAAAAGGTCCTATTTGGCTCACAGAATCTGAGGAACTTCCCCACTCTGAGCTTTCGGAGTTACCAGAAGAAATACCCGAAAGCAAACCCACAACATCGGTACATGTAACTAAGATACAACAACATACGTTATTAGTTAAATATTCTTCACTCAAAAGATTGAAGGGAGTGATAGCTTACTGCAAGCGATTTGCGCATAACTGCAAGACCCCAGGCGGTCGGAAAACGGGAATACTCTCAGTAAACGAATTGAAGAAAGCAATGATCATCATCATTCTCTTGCATCAGAATCAGTATTTTTCTCAAGAGTTAGCGGATCTTACAAGAAAACGTTCGGTCTCCGAAAGGAGTAAACTTTTGTGTCTCAACCCCCCCCTTTTTTAAATGCACGTAGAGTGCTCAGAGTAGGAGGACGGTTGAGAAATTCGGAGTTGTCTTGTGATAGAAAATTTCCTGTCGTATTCGCATCCAAAGATCATCCAGTGACAGAATTGATTATTAGAGAGGCTCACCTGAGACATTTGCATGCTGGCCCAGAATACCTTATTAGGTATTCTAAGAGAGCAATATTGGATCCTTGCTGGTTGACCATCTGCCGGGTACTGCATCGATGTCTAGTGTGTTATAGGTTTTGCGGTAAAAGCCCTTTCGAAATCATGGGAGACTTACCCAAGGTATGAGTGAATCCCACTCTTGAATGTAGGTATAGATTATGGAGGCCCATTTAAGATTAAACTATCGCGCAATAAGAGTTCTAAAGCGTATCTTTGTTCGTTTGTATGTTTGAGCACCAAGGCTATCCATTTGGAACTCGTAAGTGATTTAAGTACCGCTGCGTTCCTCAATTCATTAAGACCTTTTTTCTCACGAAGAGGAAAATGTGTGAACATCTATTCAGACAACGGTACTAATTTTGTCGGGGCCAATATTGAATTGAAGGAATTCGCGGATCTGATCCGAAAATCGGATCATCAACGACAAGTGTAGGAATTTCTAGCGGAACAGGCATTTCATACCCCCGTATGCGCCCTATATGGGAGGCCGGTATTAAGGCAGCTAAAACCGGACTGAAGAAGGTAATGGAAGAAGCTCTTTTGACCTTTGAAGAGTTTTATACTTTAATAACCGAAATAGAAGCTTAATTCTCGACCGCTAACTCCTATGTCAAAGGACCCAGCAGATTTAACCGCACTAACTCCAGGGCATTTTTTGATAGGAACACCTCTAAGTGCTATGCCCAAATGGGACTTAATAGATACTTCAACGAATTATCTTATGCGTTATCAGTTGTTGATTAAACTTCAGCAACATTTCTGGTCTCTTTGGAGTCATGAGTATTTATCTCAGCTACAAATCAGGTGTAAATGGAAGAAGACCGCTCCAAGCAATAGTAAACCGCAGATCGATAGACTAAGTAATTCTTAAGGAGGATTACTCATCCCCTCTTAAGTGGAGGTTGGGACGTATTACTCAGATACATGCGGATAAAAATGGACATGTAAGGATTGTGAGCATAAAGATCGCAAGCGGTATCGTGCAGCGACCATTGTCAAAAATTTGTATCTTGCCGATATGTTGATTTAACTTGATTTATCTCACTTCTCTTCGTTCTATGATCCTTTCATTTATTGAAAATTTAAGATTTCAAGGCGGGCGGATGTTTCGTAATATCTTTGTAATCGGTTCCATAAGATGGCGTAGCGGAGCGAGAGTAGATGGCGCGTTTTTTAGTTTAGGTTGAGACAGGATGGCGGGGCGGGAGAGACGAGTAATAATTTACTAACAGTAAAAAGAGACCGTTGTACGAAGAGAAAAATTTTGCGAATAAAGAAACCATTGGACACTTTTATTTTATTAGTCTCAACAGAGATTCGACCCAACTGAACGAGAAATCGAACACTATGTAACATATAGAATTCTGGATTGTTGCTGCTCTTTCTGCCAGCAAATTCGCGTATTGTGCAAATTTGAAGAATTTTGAAGAATATTCTACTAATAACAAGAGATTCAAAGCTTTTTATCTAATTGAAGAACATAGCATAAAAAGATAATGTAGGATTTTTAACTAACATACATCATTTTAATAAATATTAATATACTATTTAAAATAAAAGTAATCAAAATGATAAAAATACTTATGACGAAATCTAGGGAAGTCCAGGTTTGAACTTGAAATGATATTTTTCGTAATAAAATTTTTACAGTGTTTTAAAGATATTTATTAACATTATTATTATTGAACTGATTGTCAATTTAATTTGTGATATTACTAGTTCAATTCTATTTTATTTACGTTTAAAGACGAAAATTAAATCAGCTTACAGTTTACAGAACAGAAGTGGGTATGTATAAATTGACATATTATTAAATACTAAGATCCAACTAAGACCGAATAAAACATTTATATTTTTATATTAACATTTATATTAGTTGATAAAAAAATATGATGCATATATGTAAGTATATTAAATATCAAATTATATTATACATTGAATTATATAAATAGTATTATATGCCAATATCATTGCATGGATTAATAATAATTTTATTGCGTTATTCACATATCGATCTAACATCATTCATTGTGTATGCACATAAATATTTTGTTTATCCATATCAAGAAATGATTCTTTATTGTATTCTCATTTTATTTGATATTTTATTTTATTTTTTTATTATAAACATTTTTTGTTTATTTTATGTATTTAAAGATTATAAAAAGAAAGATAAATAATCTCCTAAATAAGCTTTTAATGATATATTTTATTAGAATATTTAAATTTAGTTAAATATTGTTAAATAAATTATATGACATAATGCAGAATGATCAACCAGAAGATATTTCAAGCTTTATTTTATAATATATCGGAGACATATAGCACTGTACAGCAAAATCATTGTTTGATTTTCCGAAACGTGCAATTGTCCGAAATAATTTGATTTGAAGAGATTCTAATAGGTTCCAAAGATTACAGATAGAATTAAATGTGAAATTTAACATGAAACATAGATTTAGTAAAGATATTGTTTAAACTAAACAATCATAGTCATAGGTCAACGCACTATATTTTGGCGTACTATGTATGCCGATACAAGTACAATTCACATTCCTTCACGATTAGTTATAGTCATTTTTATGTTCAGCTCGTAAATCCGGAGTCTTTTTGGACATCCTATATAATATATATGTTATATATATATATGTGCATACATATATATAACATACATTACACGGTCAATAGTTATACGCATAATTTTCATACGACGCTGTACGTTTATGAAATGTATATAAGTATATCATATTCAAAATGTTTTAGTAAAATGTATATATTTATTGGTCAATGTATATCTAGCAAGTTACAATAAGTATATTTTTACTAAACACTCTGACTATGACATAGATATATAATATCTTCGGATGCAAACATACACATATATTTGAAATACATGTACATACACGTGTAATATAATAGCACTTTGTTCCCAATGCCATTTTAACTTAGGATGTAACATGTATTGTCAATACATAAATATATTGCACAAACATATGTAGCTATTCCATCTCTTTCTATTATGTTTAATGCCTTTTACAAATAGCTTTTATAATAAGCCGGTGTCTCTTGCTCGTCAATATTCAGAATATTACTTTTATTATGCACAAAATGTTGTAATTATGCATAAAAAATTTTAATACTGTAAAAAATTTTTGTGCGTAACTACAACATTACGTGTAATTTTGCGACTCATTGTAATGCATGCATTTATAAATTTGCAGTGTGCAAATGAAATTAATATTTTGTATCGCAAGATTGCAAAATTAAATTTACAGTAAATATAAGAACATATAATAAAATAAATTAAAAAAATATAATGTAATGTCGCTGAACGCCAGGGGACATCATTCTTGCTGATGCGTGTACACCTATAGGCTGATATTTAGCTGTTGTTTTTATATTCACCCTGGTGAAAATTTTTCTCATAATTTTTATATGAATTGGAATATTTTTCAGAAATACTCTGAAATATTCGGAAAATTTACATCTTCTCTCAGAACTTCTCGTACAAGTGAATTCTGAAATATTCTGAAATTTCTCATCCCATAATCTTTAAAAAGTATTTTTTAATTTTTTAGATTTTGTAATTTTTATCAGAAATTATACTTACAAAAAATCTTAAAAATTTTACGATATTTCATAATTAACATATATGAAAAATTCTGAGAAAAGATGTAGATTTTCTGAGAAATGTTCCAATTCGTATAAAAAATGTGAGAAAGTTATAAAATTATAGAGAAATTCTGACAAATTATATAGAAATTCTAAAAAATTATATGAAAAATTCTGAGAAAAATTTTCACCAGAGCAATAAAAAAAAGAGAAACTATTATATCTAAATTGACCATAATACCATTTTCTTATTTATCAAAATAGTATTGTTTTACGTTTCTTTTATTTTTTAAATGTGTTTCAGGAAATATAAAAATATACAATTCTTAAAAAAAACTTTGTTTTTTAACAGTCAGTAAATGTATATAAGGTGTCCTACAAAAACTGTAACGATGTAAAAATAGAAGTCATTTTAAAATAAAAATACTAAAATGTCGAGATTATATAACAGTTTCTAAATTATAAATATTCAAAATTATGAATTTTATCGTTAAAAATTTGCGATGTACAACGTAAAATGTTAAAAAATCAAAGCTAATTGTCAATATCGATATAAAGATTATATAGAAGATGAAGTTATTTATATTGCTATAGTCATTTAAATTATTATATTAAAAAATTAGATAATTATTCATTTTGGGGGAAGCTTCTTTAATGATTTTGACCTTGATATATTGTTAAGTATCATGATCCTGATCTCCAACAGGTTTTAATCATCGCTTGTTATTTGTTAAAATATTATTAACAATTAAAGTTCATAAATATTTCCTATAGCACAGAAAGATTGCAAAATGATTGCAGATATATGTATCTCATTGCAATATTGTAATATTTCAAATAAATTGCGCAATGTATTTGCAACATTATTGCAACATTGTTGCAAATTCATTGTCCAAAAAATTTCATGGCATGAAATTTTTTTGACCATGTCTCATCATAAGATAATATTTGGCATATAGCGATTTAGTTTTAAATCGCGAGATCAAAAACGGGAGAGAAAATTACTGATTTTGCGGTCATTTTTAAAATTGTGAATTTAATGGGCTTTCAATAAACACATGCGATTATTTTTTTCACATTTAACTGTGATTGGTGAATTTCTCACCGCTTAAAACTTAAAGCTAGGTAATGGTAAGCTTATTGTAAAAGCTCATAAAACTAATGAAAGGAGCAATTCTCATCGATCTAATTTCAAATTATAATATAATTATTACAACTAAAAGAATGAGTAAAGGATCCGGCACTAATTTTATTAAAATATCTTTCTGCGGATTTAGATATTTTTGGATATGTTGTAGTTCTCTTCATTCTGAACAAATATCTCAATGGGCACAACTTCCTTGTATGATCCTGTGTATGAGCCGTTTCCGCGCTACAAGCCTTGAAAGGTTCAAATTTTATATGATTACTGGATCTATAGAGAGATATTTTCCATAAAATTGATACGGGGTCCTTTATGTTTTTTACAGAGGATGTTTTTTTATACTGGACTAGAACTTGCTCTACTTTATGATATACATATATGTGTAGAATGTGTTGTGGACATGACTCATAAATCAATTTTATAATATTTTTGTGTTTTATTTTTTTATTATTCAGTAGAAGTTCGGCAGAAGAAATGCTAAGAGCAGATAAAACGAACTTATAACACAAAAAATGAATCAGGCGTTATTGTGACTTCCCATTTTATAAAGTAATGAAAAATTTGAACGTACGGTTAGTGACTTGAGAAATATAAAAGATGTTTGAAAATTGAATAAATTTTAATTCATTACATAATAATAAACGATTTAGTAGGACCCTATAATGTAAATACACAATGAGTAAGAAACAATGTCCGTATCGAAGCTGAATCTTGAGTGCTTTGAATAATTTCATGTAAATTTATATAGTCTCACATTTGTAGTTTCTTGAATTGCGCGCTAAATTGATTTTTCGGATTTATATTAGAGAAGAACGCAACTGAACCATAGTAATATAATCACAAATTACATTGGTTAGCAATTTAATAATTTGATGCTCAATTGGCCATTTTAAGAAGATCTTAATGTATCGAAAATCTGTAAATAAATTGATTGCGAAAAATATTACCTCGGCCGGGAATCATACCTGGATCTCTAGCATTTTTCCAGCATTTAATTAATTAATTAAAAATATATTCAATTAATTTTAAAAATAAAACGTCATTATATACAGTTAATGGCACAAAAACGTAGTCAGTAATTCTCTAAACGAAACCGAGTATATTAAAAAAAAAATTAAATTTATATTTAAAAGTGCATTACATTTACTAAAATGCATTTAGTTATAAATAGCATTCAATCACCGTTATTATTAATATAGCTTATCATCATATTTTCCATCAGATATGCTTTTATAAATATATATGTAAAAATGACATTGATCGATGGATTGACTAATCTCCGAACGCATATCCAATTAAAAATATCTGATAAAATCTGATATCTGAAAAATATCTAATCACGAAGATGAAGCTTTGAAAAATATATACGAATATTTATTTTGAGCAGACGAATATTTATTTTATATATTTATTTTATCTTTGATATATTTAAAAGATTTACTTAAAACTTTAGCCGAAAATCTTATAAGAATCGTGTCTCGACGATAAGCTATATTAACACTTGCTAATTCACATCAGCACTTTTTTTTAGTTGTAAAACTAGTCCTAAAACAAATTCTATAGTATAATTCTAAACTATCACCCGTCTGTAAAAAAAGTTAAGGATCACGATTTTACTTTCCATGCATAATAGTCCTTAATATCCTTCGACTATTTGAGCAAGCTATAAAGTAAATCAAAATTATTCATTGTCAGCACCGAAATAAATTAGAACCGAGAAATTTGGGAAAACAATATAGGTATATATCTTAAAGTACTATTTTTCCTTTTGAAAATGTGCAATTTTTTAAATTCTAATAATTACTATTCTAATAATTATTAAAAAGATGATGACCATTGAAAAAAAAAACATAATTTTTTTCAGGATTTCAATTTAAAAGATTTTTTTTACTATAATGATTTTCGATATTTACACAATTGAGTCAAAATTATTTCTTTTCTTTTTTCCTTCAAATGGAAAAAATGGATCAAATTATCTTTATTGTGAAGAAGTTATAACCGCCACAATGATGCAAATTCGCACCTGTGTGTTAGGTAAAGATCACGAAACACGTGTGCCAACGAAGTGTTAACGGTGATTGAGTACCATAATTAAGTAAATGCATTTTAATGACCGTAATGTGTTTTTAAAATATAATTTTAATTTTTAATATGTTTGTTTTCTTTCAGAGAACTGCTGACTAACTACCTTTGTACCACAGACTGTACATAATGATGTTTTATTTTTAATATATTAATTGAAAACATATTAAATTAAACAATAAGAATCTCAATAAGAATCTGGATCATACATTTGAAAATTTAACAATAAGGAATAGAAATAATAGTCATAAAATGGTAAAAACTAGATCTTTAATGCTTAAATAATTTAATCTGAATTATTATACTATGTATGTACAGAGTGCTTCTGATATCTGCAGATCAGTAAGTCGGGTTGTCTATATGCCTATAGGCAGGGGCACGCTTTACTGGTAATGCGGAATAAGATTAGATCGCAAGAGAGTCCGGCGGGGAATGAGACAAGAGAAATTGAATTTTACATTCTGGTATAGTGTAAAATTCAATAATATAATATAAAATATGTATTTAATAATACAAATAATATTTGACTTAATCTAACATAAATGAAATTTAATAAATATTTAAAATATATAATTATAAATTACAATTATATAATTTTAAATATATAATTATGTAATATCACGAATTAAATTGACAAGCTTATCTTAATAATTTGATGCTAAATCAGGCATTCTATTAGAAAGATGTTAATATGCTGAAAAACTGTAAATACATTTATTTCGAAAAATATTACTTCGACTGGAAGTCGATCCCGGATCACTTGTATTTTATACGAACAAAAACCTTAGCTTCGATAGTCTAAAGGTTTAGGATGCTTATACGGAATACAAGAGATCCGGGTTTGACTTCCGGTCGAGGTAATATTTTTCGCAATAAATTTATTTACAGTTTTCCAGCATATTAACATCTTTCTAATAGGATGTTTGAGCATCAAATTATTAAAATAAGCTTGTCAATTTAATTATGAGATATTACTACAATAGTTTAATTGCGTTTACAAATCCGAAAAACTAATTCGGCGCATAGTTAGAATGACTACAAATATGATATATATGCATATACATATGTATAGTATATACACAGTGCGACAAATATGTTCCCGGACAGGGCCTGAAAATCATAATTGAAACAACAATATGCATATTTTTTGGTTTTATTATTCAAAATATTCTTCTCTGGCTTCAATACACTTGTTACAGCGATTCAATAGTGATTCAAATGCATGTTCTAGCTCAGTTTGCGGAATTGCCTCTAGTGCCTGTGTAGAAGCTGATTGGATGGTCGGAATGTCATCAAAAAAGCGTCCTTTCAATTTCAATTTCAATTTTGGGAATAAGAAGTCGCAGGGGGCCAAATCAGGTGAATACGGTGGATGGTTTAACACAGAGACACGATTTCGAGCCAAACATTGACGGACAATCAATGAAGTGTGACTCGGTGCATTATCATGCAACAAAGACCAATCTTCTGGATCACAATATTCGGGGAATATGATGAATTCTGCCCATCAATCGCTTTAAAACTTCGAGATAATATGCACCAGTAATTGTTTGGCCAGTTGGAACAAACTCTTTGTGGATAATACCTTTGCTATCAAAGAATGTGATGAGCATTGTCTTGATTTTTGATGGAACTTTTCGTACTTTTTTTGCTTGTGGTGAATTTTTTGACTTCCATTCCGCACTTTGACGCTTAGTTTCTGAATCATATTGAAAGCACCATGTTTCATCCCGTAACAATTGATTTTAGGAAGTTTGCATTATTTTCTGCGGCTGCAACGATGTCTCTGGAATAATTGATTCTCGCTGATTTTTGATCGCTTCTTAATGTGTGTGGAATAAACTTCGCACAAACCTTCGTTTTACCCAAATATTCATGTAATATGGTTCGAATCGTTTCTCTACTGATATTTAAAGCCTCCTCCATCATTTTTAGTGATGCATTGCGATCGTTTGAAACAAAATCACGTACTTTTTCGATCATTTCGGGTGTTCGAAGCAAAATTGGCCGTCCTGATTTTTTGTCATCTTCAAGGGTCTCTCTGCCTTCCAAAAAACACTTATGCCACTCAAAAATAGCTGTACGACCTAGACATTGACTGCCGTAAACTTGTTACATCGATCGGAATGTTTCTGATGCACTTTTACCAAGTTTTGTGTTAAATTTAATCACTGCTCTTTGTTCCATATTAAAATTTCTACCTCGACCAAAATCTTGTTTAACATGAACTGTCATATCTTCGTTAAATGTCAACCAAAATGAATGAAACTTTGACAGATGATAGCAAAATGTTCAACCTTTAAAATGCATGTTTGAACGCACAGATGTCGCCACTGGTTGTTGAGATGTGGTTCGTGTCCGGGAACATATTTGTCGCTCTGTGTAGTATATAGTATATGCTATTCAGATTGAATTATTTAAGCATTAAAGATTTAGTTTTGATTTTATGGTCTTTACTTCTATTCTTTATTGTTTAATTAATTAAAGTTTATTTACAAATACATTTTTATATTTCTAAAGAAAGGAATACAATGATATTTTACATAATATACTGTTATACTTGTACATATAATAACTTGCTTACCTCGGCGGTGCAACCGTTTGTTGTCGTATGTGTGCAGGGATTAGGTCCGCAGTTAGTGCAAGCAATAATTTCGTTCGGTCCAGTAGTACCACCAGTAGCTCCGCCTTCCCTCTTCTTTTTACCCTACGACAGGGTCTCCATAGAAGACACTTATATTTTTAATTATAAATTCTTTTTATTATATATTATTTATAATATTATGTATTGGGTTGTCCAGAAAGTTTGTGTAATTTTTTAAAACTCAAAATTGTATATACAATATCTTCATTAAAAGCGAATGAAATTTAAATTTAAAAAAAGAATTTTAAAGCTTGAAATCTCTATTTTTTCAAAAGATTACTATGTTTTTTGAGTCTCTGAATTTGACAAGTTTAATATTCAGAAAACTATGAATTAAAAAAAATGAAAAATTTTCTTCTTATTGGGTATGTCATGTGTTAAAAAAAATTTGCGAAAAATATTTTCGACTACCTATCGTAAAAACTTCAAATTATCCCTACAAAATCATTTTTAAAAATGTTTCTACTTTTTGTTATTAAATTACTCGCGAATTAAAAAGGAGCATTGTGATTTGGATTGTTCATAACTCTGTTAAAAATCGTAATATTACAATTAAAGAAACAGATTTTTAAAGCTGAATTTTCCTCTATCAAGTGATGTATAATAATTGCCAATTTAAAAAATATAGTATATATAAATTTGAGTTAAAAATGTGACATTACTTTTCTTGTAACCATTGCGCAATGCTTAGAAGGACAATAATGCTACCTTTTTAGCATTGTCCAATGTTTAAAAGAATAGTAATGTCACACTTGTTTCAAATTTATATACAATATATTTTACATTTAAAAAATTAGCAATTATATTATTTGATAAAGCAAAGTTTCAGCTTTAAGAATGTTTCTTTAATTGCGATATTATGATTTTTAATAGAATTATAAGCAATCCAAATCACAATAGTCCTTTTTATTTAACTCGCTAGTAACTCAAGAAGAAAAAGTCGTAGGAACATATTTAACAAATGATTTTGTAGAAAAAATTTCAAGCTTTTATGATAGGTCGAAAATTTTGTATATTTTTTTCTACGTATAATTTTAAACTAAAGAAAATCGTACGAACTTTCTAGAACAACTCAATACATTATAAAATATTGGGACACAATCCAATATTTTATGATATATTATAAACTTAAAGAATAATCTACCCTTTTTATTTATCCTCTTTCTCATCTTTTCTCTTTTTAGATCCTCCCCTTTTTTCAAAAATTTCCACATATGCATTAAGCTTCGATTTTTCACATTCTCTCTATCGTATTGTTTATTAATCCTTTTACTTCTCTCATTTTTATACAGAGTGTCTCAGGATTTAACAGATAATCTGTGATCATATTCTATACAGTGGAAATAAGAAAAAAGATGTATAAAATTTGGTTAGAAATGCTTTATTGCTAAGTTATAAAATAAATTTTAAAATTGAACATTTTGATGACATTTTAATGAAACATTGGCATTTTAATGGCAGTTACTATTTCGTGCGACGATGAAAATTTATTTAACAGCTGTTCTTTTCGAGCCATTGTTTCAAGGCTGAACAAATATCATATTCACACATAGGTTAAAATAATATGGAATCGTTTAAAGATAGTAAATGTGATGTGAATATATATACAAGATAAACACGTTCAATCTTTCTATACACGAAATGTTCATTTCCATATTTTGCGCAATAGATAATTTGTTGTTTCCTATTTCAATATTTGTTCTGTTTCAATATTTGTTTATAATTTTATAACAAAGAATATCTAACCAAACTTCATATAACATTTTTTTATATCCACTTATAAAATATATTTCGTAGTTTGTTCATTAAATTCTAAGACTTTTGTATATAAGTAGGGTAAACAATTGTAAATATGATCTAAACAATTAATAAACGCGAAAAAAGCAATATTATGATACTATTGATACGTGTCATAATGTTGCGTTGCGTTATAACACAAACTAATTTATCCAGCACACGTATCCAAAATCGGAATGTAAAACGTCTTGTGTTCCGATCTTGGACATACATATTTAGATTTTTATCAGAAAAAAGTATTGTAATGAATTGATAACCCGTGGCGCAGCTTCTTATAAGCAAACTAATAATAACGTAAGCATAAACTAGGTTTTATTAAGAAAAAGCAATTAAGCTTGCACATAAAAGCATGTGATATTTTTGGAAAAGGATGCACTGGAAATACGAATTAAGTATCTCCAGTGCATCCTTTTCCACGATATTAATACGCTGATTTAGAGGAGGCGTTTTGCTGGTGATCGTTATTATTTTAAAATCGTATTGAGTACTGTCGGTGAATGTTAATATCATACGACATAATGAATTGCGAAAAGACATGAATTAAATATTGAAAATTGCTGAGGTTGAGTTATCTTATCCTTCTGTACTGTGAAAATCATTCACGAATGAATCGTTATTTTTTATGTCTTTTTCCTTCAGTATACAGAATGTCCCACAATTCGCAATCGAAATTTTAATAATATATTTCTGATTTATAAATAAGACAAAATTCTAATACCAAAATGTCAATGCTGCAGTTTTTAAATTAGTAATGATCAAAGTTAATTATTCATACATGGAGAAAAATATAATGTACACTCGAATTCTAATCCATTTTATGGAATTTTCAAGTATAGAGACAGGAGTCTTATGTACAGTGACTTGTATACAATTTTATTTATATTTCTAGTAAATGAGTGATTGTCGATTAGTCATAATAATGTAAAACTATACTTTACGAAATGTAAAAAGTACTTTACAGTATGGCTATACAACGATCGTTTATCAGAAAAATTAAGTAAATTTTACATAAATGGACGCCTGTTCCTATATGGACCTATCAATTCCACACAATTTAGAATTATAGCGCATATTACTTAAAATTTTGGTCAGTGTATGTGATATCGACTGGACCTAATCGACTTTGAACCTAAGATTATTGGGATGGTAGCCTAACAAGCTAACACTGAGCTATAATCATGCTTATCTAGACAATTTGGCATTCGATTGTTATTTGACCCGTCATATTTCGCGCGAATCTTCAGTAATTTACTTTATCAAGTATCTTTTGCCTTAGCGCTGACAAAATTTATTTCATTACGCAATAAAAAATACAAGTGTGCAAAGTGTTGAGATTTGTGTTACAGTTTTGAAAATAGAATGTGATTTACTTTACTGTAAAGTAACAATTACTTGAATGCAATATTTTTCGAGAATAGAATCCCACAGAAAAGTGTAAAGTAATATACGCTAGAATTAGGGCATGGAAGTTACTACAAGTTATTTTGGTAAATATGTCGAATAGGGGAGTCAGCTCCGATGACTTTGACCTTGATATATGTTTTCAAGATTACTCTATAACTTCCACCAGGTTTTAGCTGTCGCTTCATTCATTAAAAAGTTATTAGGTAGTTAGGTGTATAACTTTGCTTCCGCTGTTTTCCTATAGATGGCTTTAGCGGTAAGTGGTGGTCGAAATAAATAGATCATAGACGTCATACAATAAACTTGGGCATCTGTCAACATAACCCCATAGAAATATTAGTCGATTTGTGTCTGCATCATAAAGTTATTCTCAATTGAAAATGTCAGTTTACGAGCCAAATTCTCATTTGCGGGAGGTTTTAATTTTCTGCTTCAATATGAAGAAATCTGCAGCTGAGGCTCATCGAATGCTCTCAAATACTTATGGTGAGGCCGCTATTAGTGAAAGTACGTGTCGTGAGTGGTTTCAACGCTTCAAGAACGGTGATTTTGAGGTCGAAGACCGGCATAGCGGTGGAAGAGAGAAGGTTTTCGAAGATGCAGAATTGGAGGCATTACTTGATCAAGACTCGTGTCAAAATCAAAAAGAATTGGCACGATCATTGGGAGTGACTCAACCAGCCATTTCAAAACGCCTCAAAGCCATGGGAATGATTCAGAAGCAAGGAAATTGGGTGCCGTACGAGTTGAAGCCGAGAGATGTTGAACGGCGTTTGTGTGCTTGTGAATAGCTGCTTGAAAGACAAAGACGGAAGGGATTTCTGCATCGCATTGTGACTGGGGACGAAAAATGGGTTCATTACGATAATCCCAAGCGCAGAAAATCATGGGGAGTTCCCAGCCATGCTTCCACGTCGACGGCCAAACCGAATATTCACGGCTTGAAGGGCATGCTCTGTATGTGGTAGGACCAGCTCGGCGTAGTGGATTATGAGCTGTTAAAACCGACTGAAACAATCACAGG
>JAANIC010000530.1:17354-37931 GCA_017607545.1 Acromyrmex charruanus | reverse complement strand
ATTAAGAAAAAGCATTAGTAAAACTGTAAATAAGTTTAATATAAAGAAAAGCTTGTCCTATATAAACAAACTAGTATAAACAAACTATATATACAAACTAGTTAGTAGAGAGTTTCAAGTTTGAATATTTATTTCACATTTAATATTAAATTAATTATTAGCTAATATAGTTTTAAAATAACGCGTACAACCCTGGTTAAACCATTTACATTCAAATGACGCGAGATTATATATATCTTTACTTCACTTTCACCAGTGCCTGTCTATACATAATTCATAGTACTGGAACACTCTTGTGCGAATTTTTCGAAGAACTGTAGTTTTTTTCATCATTATCCCCGATAATGACAAGTTAATTAACGACAAGTATTTGTTTGCAATCAATTTTTTATTAAAACTGCAAGCGATGATGATGAACATTGCAAGTAAATCACGAAGCACCATTTCCTGCTTATGCACTTGGAAAATAGTATAGGTAAGTTGACGTGACGAGAGATAAAACCGAAATTAGAGTTAAATTTCTGTACTACGTGCTATTTATTCCCTTGGAAATATATTTGGAAGTTTTTTTTTTCGAAGAAAGAGAAAAAATGGAAAAATTGTCTAATGTCGCCAATAGTTAACAGCTTTTAACATTTTTATTCGCACCTCTGTCTCCCTATCATACCCGACAATTTTTTCAAAAGCATTTCCTAAATCTCTTGCTAAGTTTACTTCAAACAAAGGTTTTTCATAAAATTCCTTTGTGATTATTTAAACTCGTCACTTAGATTTTCCAAATTCACCAAATGCGTAGAATGATTAAAAAAAAAGAAGAGACGAAACAGGGTGAACATATTTTTACAATATATCTCCGTTGACAGTTGTTCTTCAATAAATAAATACCACTGTTTATAATTTATAAATAGATGTATTCACTCTTGTACTACAACAATTATATCAATAAAAATTGATTGTTCCATCTTTAAATTGTTGACGTGTTAGGCGTAGCAATACTATAAGGATTCTGGGTCAAAGGCGCGGGGGATACTCGTAGGTACGGGTATGACGTCATGGGCGCGACCCGGTCGAAGACATTGGTGTTTATGTAAACATTGACTGTTTATATAAACATCAAATATTAATGATGCATGCCGCCGCCGCGGACTCCACGCCTTCCCCAAAAATGCGTCGCGGACAAAATATTTTAAACAAAATATATAATAAAAATTCTTATCTTCTCCGTGTCCTCCTCCCCCTCCTTCTCCCCCTTTGCATTTTTCTCTTCGCTTTAATAGTCATCCTCCTCTTCTTCCTTCTGCCCGATCATCAGGGCGCTAAGGAGGTGGATACCTAAATTAAGTTCATTTATTGTGTGGAATTGTGATATCGCCTCAACAAGATATTCCAGAGAGGGAGGAGGAGGAGAATCCTCCAGGACTCCTCCGGCGGAGACGCTTTCCTCTTCCTCCTCTTCTTCTTCCTCCTCTTCCTTTTCCTCCTCTTCCTTTTTCTCCTCTTCCTCTTCCTCCTCTTCCTCTTCCTCCTCTTCCTCTTCCTCCTCTTCCTCTTCCTTTTCTTCCTCTTCAGACTTTTCTTCAGCTTCAGCCATAACAAAGTTCAGGAGCTCAAATTTGCTCGACAGATGGAAGAGGCCCATTATGAAATCCGTACATTCTTGAAGACTGATGTTGTTAAAATTTATAAGCAGTCCATTTATACGCAGATGTATAATTCTTCTTTCTCTTCGTTTTCTTCTTCTTCCCCTTCAACCTCTTTTTCTTCTATATCCTCTTCCTCTTCCTCCTCTTCCTTCATTACCTCATCAACCTCTACAATCTCGCCAATCTCGAGAAGGTGATGGAATAACTCAATTTCTCCGACATGTAGTTGAATGATATCAATTGCAATAGTCTTATCATTCAGTCGAACGAATGGATTTGAGGAGGAGGAAGTAGTCGCGACAACTTTACCTTTTTGTTATTGTTTTTCACCCATTGTTTATAGATAATTGCACTGTAAAAATCACTTTTGCTTAATCATATACACGTGCAAAAATATTCCACCATTATAAATAAATTTTGCACGTTTTTATAAAAAATCACTCGCATAAGAAAAAAACGAATCTCGCGAACGAGGACTTGACAAAAGCTGAGAGTCATCCTTCACTGCGGCGAAACTGCCCGGAATATTAGTTACAGGTGGCCGTTGTATATTAAACATTTTAGATTATAAGTATTGGTCGACTTTAAACGTGTTAAGAGAAACGCTGGCAGGTGTTTATATAAATTAAGTGCGCGTTGAGGCATAGGATATGATAGATGAAGGGGAAGCAAAGACAGTACATATGTATATAGTGATGTGAATGAAAAAAATCTCGCTATCGCGTATAGCGTCTCGTTCTAGTCGCTAAAGCACTGTCAATGAGGGGTTGAAGTATGAAATCATATTTCTCGCAATTCTTTCTTTCCAGAAGCGCCGATAATGATAGTTTTCTTGGAAGAATAATCACCGCGAGATCGGTGATATATAACGACGCGGTAAGAGAAGCGTCAATAACGATATTTTTTTCTAGGTGAAAATCGGTAACATGCCATTGATGCTCTGCATGCTTTGCGTGGTCGCCGCTCTGTACCCCACAGAAAGAAATGTGAATCGTAATTCATCGTATCCACATTATACTACAGTGTTAAATCTCGCGAGCATTGAGTTTCCAATGACTTTAAAGGACATTCAAAAATTCGAACATTTGAACGTGGTGTCGAATCAACGCGTACGACATCGGAAACAAATAGATCCTTCTGGTGACAAGAAGGAGAAGTACGTCAACATGCTGTATCTTCGAGATCTACGCAATGATGGTGTCGCCCACTTTGTGGATCAAGAATCTGTTCCGTCTCGTGAGATCGCAAATTATTAGGGATAAGAAGAAAAAAATTTGTTTGTGATCCGTAAGTACAATAAAAAATTATATTTTCTTGAAATAATAATAATAGTAATAATTTCTATTTTTCTGTAATATTTGATGTCTTTATTACTTTAGTACAAATGAAAAATTACAGTCACACGTAGTGGATTGTGGCAAAATGAACGACTGCGCTATCCGACTGCCGAGCGAGGATGACAAATAGCTCGAGTTTGGGAACCACTGCCATTCATCGTCTATGCCAACCTGGAGTGCGTTCTATGTAAGATGGAAAATTCCAACAAGGAAGATATATCCAACAAGAAAAACTGTATAGCATGATTTGTGCGACAACTCCAAGACTTGGTGCACCGCGTGAAAAATATCGTATCCGATAACGTGCCCATGGTAGCGCTGCCGAAAGAACAATGGAAGGCATACCATAGTGCGACGCGTTGTTGACATCTGCGAAAAACCGTTCGCGCTGGACGAGAGAGAGACACGCGGATATGCGATCATTGTCATCTCATCGGTAGATACCGCGGTCCAGCGCATGCAAACTGCAATCTAAGTTATAATTAAAGAAATTGCTACCGCGTACGATGGACATGTAGATCTTCTTCCTATAGGAAGGAAAAATTTCATTCACTAAACATGTCGATAGCATCAAAGATAAAAATAAAAATAACTTTCAGAAAAATTGTATAAAATAAGGTTTATCGATTCTTTCTAAGTACAAGCCTCGATAAATTGGCATCGTATCTCGATAAAAAAAAACTAAAAATTACACAGTCAGAATTTTGCAAGTTCAGGATTTCGATCTTCTCACATGTAAAGGCGTCTTTCCGTACGAGTACATTGATTGTTAGAGGACAGAAAAGGTCGAAAAGTTAGAGGACATGCGCTTATCATCGCGTGAATCATTTTTCAGTTCGTTGATGGACGACACCGTCTATCTGTTAGCGCGTTGACTATGTATGTTATCAATTCATCGATCTAAGCGCTCCATGCCCGCGCGCGTTAGTAGATAAGTCCCGTCATGGTAAGGCCCGTTGCCGAGAGAGGGAGTTGCCTCGTGTACACAGGCGTTGGCGCGACGATAGCGAGACCACGCCGTCACTTCCACGTGAATCGAGAAAGCGTGCAGAGGTCCGCGATTGCCATTTAAACATAAAGTTAATTAAGTGAATTGTATTCGAGTCAATTATCCATACACAACAAATTTGGTCCTTCGAGCCGGATTTTAAACAACGTCAGCATTCGAAAGACATCAAGCACCGCAATTCCAACCAGATTATCGTCATCAAGGAGACGATTTCGAAAATGGCTGATCTTCGCCGAGCACGAGGCTACATCAAGGCGAAAATAACGAGATTGCAAACGCGAGTGACGCAAGCCGATGGCATTGACGAAGAACAAGCAAGGCTGAAGAAACTGGAAGACACATACAAGGATTTTGAGTTCATACAACGGCAATTACTAGAAAAAGAGGGCGAATTCAACGACGAGGACGCACTAGAGCAAGAATGCTTCAAAGAAAAGTATTTTGAGGTAAAATCTTTGTTAAAACGATGCATGAAGTTATCGTCGGCGTCGGACGCTGTACCGCGAGATACAGACGCGGTTACTCGGTTATTGCAACAGCAAATCGAGCTCATGGAACAAATGCGTCGCGATGCTCAGCACGAAGGCGCGGACGCCATGACACAGCGTAGTAATAACGAGACGTTGTCGGCCATTCTCGCGCGACAAACCGACATACTTGACAAACAATGCAGGCACGATTAATGCAGATACTAGAGTAAAGATGCCTACTATCCAACTACTGAGGTTTGATGGCAAAATTGAGGATTGGAAAGCTTTTTCTGACAGCTTTCGATCAATCATACATATCAGACCGCAACTGTCTGATGTCGAAAAGTTTCAATATTTAGTTTCGTCAATCTCAGGGGACGTCGCTAAAATTATTGAGTCAATCGAGCTAACGGGTCAAAATTATTCGACGGCTTGGGAATTACTGCTAAGTAGATATGATGATCCTAGGTCGCTCAAGAATTCACAATGCCCGTCGATTGCCATTTAGACATAAAGTTAATTAAGTGAATTGTATTCGAGTCAATTATCCATACACAACAGTATCCGAGGGCGATACGCTCACGCCGCGAATATCTGGCAGCGATTCTCTATTCGAACAGTGATCTGTACTTGAAAACCGATGTCTTGTTATTAGCCGACATTTTTGAAAATTTTCACGAAAATTTTTCACGAAAATTTTTTGAAAGTTGTGTCGCGAGTTACAGTCTCAATCCCGCGCATTACTACACCTTGCCTGGTTTCATGTAGGACGCCATGCTGAAATATACGCGCGTAAGATTTGAGTCACCGAGATCGATATGGTTCTATTCATCGAGCGTGGTACACACGATGGCCTCAGTCAATGTTCAGACAGATACGCACAGGCTAATAACAAGTATATGCGTTCGTACGATTCGTTGAAGCCATCGTCGTACCTTATGCATGTACTATGACGTGAATAATCGTCGTGGGGCGATCGTCAACCGCTGCCATAAACGTGATGGGCAATATGTCAACCGCTGCCATATGCCAAATTTCGAAGACGTTGCGAATTTTAACGCGAGCGCGATCGCTCCAGATTTCGTCCATCGGTTATATTCCCGAGGTTGATCTCGAGTATCCGCAGTATCTGCACACTGACCTATCTTTCTGTCCAACGCTCGATAAGCCGCCCGGCAAGCGCGAGGATAAACTTCTAGCGACGCTGTACGATAAATAGCGTTACGTCATCCATTATCGTAACCTGCAGCAATGTACTCATCACAGCGTAACAAAGATCCATCGGGTGTTACAATTCGCTCAATTCATCTGGCTCCGTGATTACATTGAACTCAATACATAGTTTAGAACGCGCGCTAAAAATGATTTCAAGAAAAATTTATATAAATTAATTAACAACGCGGTATTTGGCAAAACTATCAAAAACATTCGAAATCATGTAGACATACAATTAATAATAAAATGGGACGGAAGATACAACGCGGAGGCAATGATCGCGAAGTTGAATTTCCACAGTCGTAGCGTCTTTACAGAAAATTTGATCGCCGTCGAACTGCGCAAACTCGAGGTGAAGTTCAACAAACCGATTAAGTGGGTATGTATATACTCAACATATCGAAAGTCTGCTTGTATGAATTTTACCACGAGTACATGTCACCGATGTATCGTGACAAATGCAAGATCATGTACGCCGACACGGACAATCTTATATATCGCATCGAATGCGAGAACGTATACGAGATGATGAAACGCGATATCGCTAGATTCGACACGAGCAATTATCCGAAAACATGTACGCCTCTTATGAATAAGAAAGTACTCGGCCTGATGAAGGATGAGAACAATGATATAACAATGACCGAATTCGTGGGACTCAGAGCGAAGATATACGCGGTGAGGGATGGCAAGAAGGACTAAAAAGGCGAAAGGCGTAAAGTGTAACGTCGTAGCGTGAACGATAACATTCGACGATTACACGCGATGTTTGAACGAAGAGATTGAAGTGACTCGTCGTCAATCGTGTATATGATCTAAATTACACGAGGTATACACGAGGTATATCCGAATCGAAAATCGCTCTGAGTCCATACGACGACAAACGATATGTCGTACCAGACTTGACGGAAACGTTATCTTGGGGACAATACCTTTGTAATATATATGCATTAACATTTATATCACTATTATGTTTTTACATTTCTTATATTTCCATAGTGTATATGTATTACTAATATTATGTTTTATGTATTACTATTTCTTATGTATTATCTTAATTTGTACTTTGAAGATGTTTTTCTACATTTTTTTTTTAGATTTTCATATAATGTATGTGTTTATATACCATTATCATTATAATTTACACGCCATGTATGTTTTTACATTTATATAAATATTATGTTTTTGTACCATTTATTATGTATTACTATTATTTTTCATTTCATACAATTATATACATATTTTATATCTGTATACTCAGAAAATGAAAATGGAAGGGATAATAAAAAATATATTTTATACGATTAGATACTATTAATATTGTTGTCTCTGACTTACATAAGCACACGATTCTCACTCGCGTTTGATATGAGGAATTCGTAAAGGATAGACATAAGCATAAGACATAACAGGATGGTCAGATAATTTCAAGTGCACAATGGCTCCACGAATCGAGTACAGGTTATGGAACAATGTATGTCAGCCAAGGTCCATGCTCAGTACGCACTGCTAACCGCGGAAAATTCTCGGCCTTCTCGTACGAGTCTCGCTTCCTATTGGGCGACGCGGTCGCGTGATCTCGTCACTTCGCTGTTGCGCAATTATCGTATTTTCATTCGGCTTCTTCCGAAGATTCTCGTGTTTAACGGAAATTCGATCACAAGTTCGGCCAGCCTGACATTAAGGCCGCCCACGGCTGCCACCGCGGTTTTACAATATTAAATTAATTGAAATGCGTAAACAAAATAATAATGCCTCTCCACATTAGGCTAAAGTGAATATATGAAAATTAAAACGCTAATACTTTTGTGATTATGGTTTATCAGAAATACATCAATTGAATCGCAAATTAAAATTGAAGATCTTTATTATATGCTACCTTTGTTTTCACTGTCGGAACTCGTGGCGGAGTAATCGCCTCGTATGACTCGGTCAATTTAACCAAGGTTTCATATTTGAAGCCTCCTATGTGGTCTTTGCGATATTTGACAACTGTCATCAGCTAATACATATCTATTATTTTTTAATCGTTTGATTACATAATATAGCCCTCAGTAGGCGGGTGCTAACTTTTCTCTCGTGGCATCAAAATTCTTTACTACAGCTAGATCATCCTCTGTATATTCGCGCGCAGGTTTATGTTTGCGGTTGACGTATCTTTCACTAATTTCTTGCGCCTTTTCGACGCTTCTTCTTCGATGCTTTCTCTTTAACCTCTTTTAAATTTCTCCGCTTCGTTCTGGTCTAATACATAATTTTTCAACGTGTCGAAAACATGACCTCGCTGTTTAACGTGTCGTGTCATGTAGCAACTCGCTGGGTGTTTTACCAGACGTCTGATTTATGGTCTTATTTATGGTGAATTTGATTTCATTCAGAGACGTATGCCAATCTTTTCCCGTATATAATTTTCCTAAGATAGGGGCTAAAACGCGGTTATATCCTTTCCACTTGTCCATTAGGTGCATCCAGAAGCACGATCGCTCACCGAACGTTCAGAGAGCTTTTGTATTTGTTTGGTCTATATTTTTAGTTCTAACGGAATATGCCAATCAGATGCAAGAGCTTACTGAGTGTTCAGTAAGCGGTCGTGCTTCTGGATGCATCCATTGACTTGGGGAGATCCGATAGCTATTTTTATGTGGTTAACGCCTATGACGGATATAAATTCATCAAACTCTCTGGAGGTAAAACTCGTACTCCCATCGGAAATTAAAATTCTTGGCCGACTATAACTTCGGAAATAATCTTTAAGGCATCCTATTGTTTCGCGTGTTGTCGTCGATTTGACCGCATACAACCTCACGTGTTTTATAAACGCATTTACAAAAACGAGTACAAATGTTTTTTCATGGTATCTGTACGATTAAGGGCCAAAATGATCTATATGGATTACCTCAAATGGTATTTTTCCTTTCGGAATACTGTGAATAAATCCTTCCGTCTTACTCGAAAGTTTTGAAAAGGAGATGCACTTGATGCAATTTCGTATGTGAATCTGAATTTTCTCTTTCATATTTGGAAATCAATAACTTTCTTGCAATACTGCGTGAATTTTGTCTACACCGAAGTGTCCAAACTCGTTATAATATTTATATATTAATTCTTGTTCCATTGTGCTAGGCACATAAAACAAAAGTTTTTCTCTCCTTTTCTGGTACATGAGTCCATTACGCATTTCGAATAGATCATCTTGCTCCTCTCGAGTTTTAATTCTCGAATTTTAGTGTCCTGCGTTTGACATACTGACAAATTAAATTCGAAAGTGTTTTCTTCGACGACTAAAATATTGTAAATAAATATTTTTAAAAAATACCTTATTCAAGGCATCGACGTGTGACATTCTTTTGCCAGGTCTATGTTCGGTACTGTAATCGAAGTTCTGAAGCTCTAAGACCCACCGCGCGATTCGTGGATTTATAATATATTTATATTATTTCTTTAAAATTATTACAAGCGCGTTGCAGTTTGTGACAATTTTTAACGGTATTCCTTGCAGATATATCCGAAACCGTCTTAATGCGTAAATAATCGCTAAGATCTCTAACTCATAACTGTGGTATCTAGCTTCCACTTCCGACGTCCTTTTCGAGAAATAAAAGACCGGGTGATAACGATTACCTGCCTTTTGCTGCAAAATCTTGCGAGTTTGCATCGCAGTGTTCCGTCGGATTTTCAGGATTAAAAATCGATAATAACAGGAGCCTCAGTTAATTTTTTTTAAGGTCTCGAAGGCGTCTAATTGTTGCTCCAAATTCGAATGCTATTCCCTTTTTCAATAATGCATATAGGGGATTAGAAACCGTAGCGAATTTTCGACAAATTTTTCTGAAGTAAGAACTCAAACTCTTCTGAAGTAAGAAAACTTTTAACATCGTGTACATTCGGAATCGGAAAATTCTTTACTGCGTTGATTCCGTAATCGCTCGGGCGTATGCCTTCTTTCGAGATAACATAGTCTAAGAATTCTATCTTTTCGTAACAGAATCGGCATTTATCTAATCGTAACTTGAGACAGTTTTGTGTCAAAAGATCAAGTACTTGACTAAGCGTTTCGAAGTGTTTTTCTAAAGTATCCGTTGCTATTATAGGAAGTCGTCCATGTAAATCATGACGTTTCGTATCGAGTCGCTCAGAAATTCGTTTACGTAACGTTGAAATTGCACAGGATTTTTTTTAAACCAAACGGCATTTTACGATACTCGTATTGGCCGAATGGAGTTACAAACGCAATGTACTTAATACTATTGTATCTTCGAACACATTTATGTGGTGAAATCCGTCCTTGAGGTCGAGCAGCGTAAAATCGCGTTTCACGCAACGCGTAAATTTGATCTTAATATGGTAATGGTAAGTGGAAAATTGTCTTTGACAGTAACTTTATTTAGGGTTTTGTAATTGATACATAAGCGAATCTTCCCATTCTTTTTCTTGACCAGCACTATTCTCGACGCATACTCCGAATTTCCTGGTCGTTCGCCTAATCTTTCGCGCCAACAGATTATCTAGAATCTCCCGCAATCTTCTCTTTTCAACATACGATAGTCTTCTCGGCGTAAAGTGAAAAGGTTTATCCTTGACAAATATCTTTATTTCGGCCTTGATTTTTGGCTCTAGCGGCTTTTCTACGTGTATACACAGTGCGACAAATATGTTCCTGGACACGAACCACATCTCAGCAACCAGTGGCGACATCTGTGCGTTCAAACATGCATTTTAAAGATTGAACATTTTGCTCATCTGTCAAAGTTTCATTCATTTTGGTTGACATATAACGGAGATATGACAGTTCATGTTAAACAAGATTTTGGTCGAGGTAGAAATTTTAATATGGAACAAAGAGCAGTGATTAAATTTAACACAAAACTTGGTAAAAGTGCATCAGAAACATTCCGATCGATGCAACAAGTATACGGCAGTCAATGTCTAGATCGTACAGTTGTTTTTGAGTGGCATAAGCGTTTTTTGGAAGGCAGAGAGACCCTTGAAGATGACAAAAAATCAGGACGGCCAATTTTGCTTCGAACATCCGAAATGATCGAAAAAGTACGTGATTTTGTTGCAAACGATCGCAATGCATCACTAAAAATGATGGAGGAGGCTTTAAATATCAGTAGAGAAATGATTCGAACCATATTACATGAAGATTTGGGTAAAACGAAGGTTTGTGCGAAGTTTGTTCCACACACATTAAGAAGCGATCAAAAATCAGCGAGAATCAATTATTCCAGAGACATCGTTGCAGCCGCAGAAAATAATCCAAACTTCCTAAAATCAATTGTTACGGGTGATGAAACATGGTGCTTTCAATATGATCCAGAAACTAAGCGTCAAAGTGCGGAATGGAAGTCAAAAAATTCACCACAAGCAAAAAAAGTACGAAAAGTTCCATCAAAAATCAAGACAATGCTCATCACATTCTTTGATAGCAAAGGTATTATCCACAAAGAGTTTGTTCCAACTGGCCATACAATTACTGGTGCATATTATCTCGAAGTTTTAAAGCGATTGATGGGCAGAATTCGTATTCGCCCCGAATATCGTGATCCAGAAGATTGGTCTTTGTTGCATGATAATGCACCGAGTCACACTTCATTGATTGTCCGTCAATGTTTGGCTCGAAATCGTGTCTCTGTGTTAAACCATCCACCGTATTCACCTGATTTGGCCTCCTGCAACTTCTCATTATTCCCAAAATTGAAATTGAAATTGAAAGGACGCTTTTTTGATAATATTCCGACCATCCAATCAGCTTCTACACAGGCACTAGAGGCAATTCCGCAAACTGAGCTAGAACATGCATTTGAATCACTATTGAATCGCTGTAACAAGTGTATTGAAGCCAGAGGAGAATATTTTGAATAATAAAACCAAAAAATATGCATATTGTTGTTTCAATTATGATTTTCAGGCCCTGTCCGGGAACATATTTGTCGCATTGTGTATACTCGTGCAATAAAGATAAAAGAATCTATCTCGCGTCTCGCTAGACGTTTCAGGATTTACATCTATCTTATCTAACTCGTCTCTCTCAGAGACGCTTATGTCAATGTTTATTATTTCCGTCATTTCCGTTTTACGTTCGCCCTCTAACTTACTTAATTTTAGTCTTAATACTCTGATCGCGTCTAATACTCTGATCTTTCTAATATTGCATCACATTTGATTGCGTAGTCGGGCACAACTTGAAATACTATCGCGTTTGCGCTTATTTCCTCTCCAGAAACTTTTGCTTCGATCTGTCCCAATATCTCTAACCGATCCATAGAGTCCCTCGTAATGACCATCTTTAACTATCGCGATCTGATCTGACGGGATAAATTTCGCTTCAATAAACTAATCGGACTCGCAGTATCAATCTGCGTTACGCACTCTCGACGGTACTTAAGTTCGTCTCTACTTCTTATCTGTAACTTCACAGTTCTGAGGAATTCGTTGTCGTTCCGACTTTTTTCAACCAAATTGGAGATCTGTCCCGCTCCCTTTGTTTGTATCGGCATCTTCGGCGCTGTCGTCGTCTTTTTTCTCTGTGGACAATCCCACAGCCGGTGATCGGTCGTCGCGCACTTGTAACACGATCCGCGCTCTCTCTTCGGCTTCTCATAATTCTTCGCTATGTGTCCCAGCTGGTTACAATTGTAGTACTTATTTCCCGTGCCACCTCATTCTGCCGCTTCCTGCAACGCTGTTTGTCTTCGTCTTGCGTTTAAACTCTGTCTTATCGGCGTTAGTATTACCGCTATAATTTCGGTTTGCCGTTCGGATCGTGATTTTTCTGAACGCATTAATAGCTCCTCTTTTATTATCTTGAATGCGCGCCTGATTACGCGTGATTTCGTCGGGGATGCCGTCAATTATGTAGTCCATCAACTCGTCCTCGTCTACCGGCATTTTATTCGCGAGGATAGCTTTATCATAAAGATAGTCACTAAAGGTCTCGTGGCTGCGCCAAGTCCTCTTCTCAAGTCGCCGTCGTAACTCTATCTTTGCTGGGCGATGATCGAACATAGTTCTCATCTTCTCGAGCAACATGTCTACCGAGATTTCCAGGTATTCTGACCGTGAATGAAACCACTGCAGGCTTTTTGCTTGAGCCGCATTCCAATAATAATACGCGCCGTACCGTCTAACTGATATGTAGCTCGAATTAGTTCAAACTGTTTACGCCATACGGGAAACGTACCTTCCGAACCCACTAAATTCGCTTAATAACTTGCTGACGGCCTTAGGCTATGACCGCGTCATTGATGTTTGACTGGCGATTATCGCCGGTGAGGCAATTATGGTCGTTTTGTTCGTTTCGAGCTCCTGCTCGCGCGCAGGATTTCTAGTTCTCGCTGCATAAGGTCGCGTTCTTTTCTTAAGATTTCAAGTTCTCTGTCTCGCTCAGTCCGTTCCATTACATAATTGTCCGAACGCGGCGAACTTCATGAGGCGATCTCTTGTCGTATCTCTTCTTCGATTGCGGTCACATCGCGTTCTTCGCGATGCTGTTGCTTCGTCGTTCCTTCTATCTCTGTCGGCGTTTCTTCCATCGAAACCTTTCCTATCTACCGTTTCCACGAGTCTTAGGGATCACGTTCATAAAGTCTCTTCAACAATTCTGACTTGGTGCCCTTGGTAGAGAGATCTAAATACTTAAGTATGGCCTTCAACTCTGACACCGTTCCCTTATCGCCGTTCATTTTCTCAGTCCTTTAGTCCGTTACCGATCTCGCAGACATAAAACTATTTACATACGTAAACCGTAACAATGCGTACGCGACGCTTGACACGTGCAAGTTGTCCTCTTTTAACACACAAGTTTTAATCCTCCTAATCTTTATTTCATGGAGTTATCACATAAGTTCCTTATCACGTAAGTTTCTTCCTACTTCTGAGAAATGTTGTCTCTCACATAAGGACACAATTCCCACTCGCGTTTGATGCAAGGAATAAACGAGGAATTCGTAAGAGATAGACATATTCGTAAGAGGTAGGACATAACAGGATGGTCAGATAACTTTAAGTTCAACGGCTTTATTCCGTGAATCAAGTACAGGTTATGGAACAATATGTTTCAGCTAAAGCTCATGCTCGGTACGCACTGTTGCTAGCCACGGAAGGGCCTTCTCAGCCCTCTCGCACGAGCCTCGTTATTGGGCGACGTGGTCGCGTGATCTCGTCACTTCGCTGTCGCGCAATCATCATGTTTTCATTCGGCTTCTTCCGAAGATTCTCGTGTTTGACGGAAATTCGACTATAATATATTGATATATTTGTTATACAATAAGATAGGAAACAAGACCGTTTATGTTAAATAACATTACTTTAAATCCGAAGCGCCACTACGGTCTGAGTATTAAGATGTTGAACTAATATATATATTTTCAAACAATTGAATTAATTTCAGAAATGATAATTACGTGCCGATATGGCCGGCATTAAACGCAATTAATCTGAAATATTTCATTTTAATATTTCATTAGTTCAACATCTTAATACTCAGACCGTAGCGGCACTTCGGATTTAAAGTAATGATATTTGTTATACCTATACAAAAATATATGAATGAAAATTTTATCAAATGACATTGTTTTTGTGTATCCACGAATTGTGCGATGAATTCCATTGAATTCTAGGTACTTGATGTACACTTTCTCTCCTTTCCTGCGCAGTACTTTCTCCATGAGATACACGTCCGGATGAGCAATGCGATACAACTCGTGCTCGTAGAATGCTCCAGCGACGGATTTTCCACGTCTAGCAGATAGATTACGGGATTGGTACGCTACTTTGTCGATCGTAAACACTTCGGCGGACCAATTTGGTGTGTAACCCTTCTCAAAAACCGTCTTGTACTGTCGGTATTCGCTCACGCATACCGAATCGCCTATTTTGAATTTTGCAGGACACGCCTTTATCGCGCTGTACACTGAACCAAGAATCTTTCGGCGATCGCGGGAGTTACGTCGGCGGGTCGCATGCTGATGGTGCGATGCTTACGCGCGTTGTAATCCGACGTGAAACGCGACAGTTCGTCGATCCACTTGTAATTGGAATGTAAACATCTTCATAAACATATCGTTTTTGAATGTGCGATTGAATCATTCACTGATGCTTTGAACGTTGAATACATAGAATAGTGGTTAACGTTGTATTTTTTCGAGATTTTCTGCACATTGGCATTATAAAATTTCTTCCCATATCCGTTTGTAAATTTTTCGGACATCTTCCACTCGCACGAATTATCTTGGCGACAGCGTCTCGCTTCCACGTTTGCTCTTGAGCGGCCCACGCATACTTGCTCAACACATCGATGACAGTAAGTAAGTAGTAATGGTCTCTGTTGAAGCTCTGTTGAATACGGGCGCATCTCGACGATATCAGCCTGTCACAAATTGTCGTATCCCCGGACCCTTCGCGGAAAATTTCTTCTCGCCGGAGCGTGCAATTACTCGACGTTTCTTGGAACTAATTCTTCTCTTTTCGCTGGATCTCTTTTTCATGATACAATGCATATACATAGGATACAAGAAAAAATGTATTGTTTCTCGCTGACGCCACTCGACTAGTCCGTTTCATCGATACGCAATTTAATTTATAATAAGACCGGCTTTGCGAAGTTCCTCGATGATTGAGTATCTCATTGTCATGAGCGTTGTTATCCGCTCGGTGCGAAGCGTCGAGCAATCGTAGACGACCACCAACTCGTTGGGATCATTGTAGCACCCATAGTTGGGTGCTACGTCCTAGTGCGCGTAATCGATCGCGTTGTCGTTCAGTGTCATGGCGCAAGGTAATTCCTTTCTAGATTTCTTTTTCTGTTTGTTGGGCGTGATCGACATCAACGATACGATACTTGTATCCCCTGTTGCTCAATAATCGATCCTGCGAATGATGCTTTTATTTGTGCGCGTTCGTCGCCAGCAGTATGCTCTTGTATTTATGCATTGTCTTCCGTGTAGAAGAGATCGTCGGGAATTCTCTTAAAAATCAATTACAGACCGGGTGTATCAGCGTATCGTACGCCGTCGATAATTATGTTGTCCGCGTCGAAATGTTTATTGCCAAGAATTAGTTCATCCTTGTGTAGATAAACGCCGTACACATCTATACCGCTCTCTTTATCTCGCGTTTCCCTCAGGACAGCCTCGACGTACTTTTCCAGCGGGCTAAAGCCGGCTCGTAACGCTTCTCGACCTTCCGACGTTTGCAACCAATTTTGAACCGTTGCGAGCGAGTCATTAGTCGTTTCGAAAACATTCTCCAACATCTATCGTCGTGGGGTAGAGGTTATCGGTGATACGATCGCGGGATGGAGGTTATCGACTATTCACGATCGTGCGATCGATCATCGGATTTACGCGGGATCACGGAACGCTCGAATGTCTCGTTCGCTTCCTCTTTCTCCTCCTCCTCCTTCTTCCTCTCACACTTAGAGGCACCTCGCGTCATCATTACGCGACTCTCTCTTTGTCGTGTGCATGCCGGGGCTGTCGGCGAAAAGTCACAGCAGCTTGATAAGAAGTTTAAAATGTCTGTTTAATGTAATGTCCTCATCGATTCTACCAGTCTTCAAAGCGCGATGTTTTGTGCGGATCGACTTGCTCGTCTTCTCGATCTCTCTTGTGATTTTTTCACGCTCGCGCACATCTGTCATATTCGTTTCTGGCGAAGTATTGATAACGACTGACCACGTTATGGTATCATGGACTTGTTAAATCCCTTTCTGTATCTACCGTTTGTAAGCGCATTGTCCTTGTCTATCACTAGAAATCCATATTTTTATTGCCAACAGTCGCAGCATAATGTGCAAAATTTGTCGTACGACGTACATGTCGGTATTCACATGATCGTTGTAAACGTGTTTCAAGTTAGTACCATCCTGTTTGAACAGAATCAGCAGATTCGCGTTGTTGTGTATCAGATGTTTAGGTATCCTCGCGTACGTTTAACAGAGATAAAAACAAACGTTTGTGTGGCGGCCCATCGAGAAATATTCTCTTACCACATTCTGCTTGTCGCATGCCACGTCATTAATGATAAAAATAGAATTTGGCCGCGCCTCGCTCGGTGAAACGACATCGCTGTTGTTAGAGAACGTAAAGTAGCCGATTTGATCGATAAATGTAAACAAATTTTCGAGATATCGATACTTTTGCTGTTGTAACGATTTCAAGTAGACATACTCGTTCTCGGAACGTATTCGGGCTCTCAAGTAAGCCTATGAGAATGTTGGTTTTATCGCAATTCGACGGGCCGCAAGTAATCGCGTGTATGGTACTCGGCAGCATTTCGCCTTGCTTGCGCTTCTCCGCACCGCTTCTCATCGCGATTTCGCGTCGCAGCAGTGATGCGAATTCCGGGCCGCTTGCAGCACGGTTATTAGCATGAAGAGAGCATAGACGGATACACAACGGATGCACAAGTATACACGGATATGGACTCATTGTACAATAGTACTCATTGTAGTGTACGTATCTTCTTATGCCCCCTTCATGCTAGTAACTATTGCAAGTGGCCCGGAATTCGCACTACTGCGTCGCAGTTTGTGACGCGTATCATCAGCGGTTGTTGTACGAATTTCATGCTCGCATTATGGGCTGTGCGCTCTCGAACGACTATTAAAGGCGCGCGAATCTACGAGTCGCGCAGTAGCAAAATGTATCCCGCGCTGTGTCATTCTTACGATATTCGAGACTTGAGCACCGAGTAGTTGCAATATATATCGAAGATCATATTTTTACGCGTATACAGTGACTATATCGAACACATCTGGGACAAGTTTCCAGAACACATGAAGGCAGATTCAGAAGTTCGAACCTATCGTCGCTGCGACGAGCACTACAATCAGCCGTGACAGCGGGCACATATAGACGGTCCGAAGATAAAAAACTGTAGCGAATATCGGCGTCGCGCGGTCTGCTGAATCAAGCGATAAACGCGCTTCCTTTCGAGACATATTTCAGACTACCCGTTCTGCGGCCTGAGCACGAAACGATTAGCCAGAGGTGATGCGAGCATAAATCCACTGGACGCGGCGTGCTGAGAACACGACATTGTGTGTTCTCAAAGCACCAATTTTTGAAATGTACGATTTTACGGAAACGTCCGCGCCGCGACGCTCTTGAAATCATTGACGTAGCGTGGTGACAATAGCAACAATAACATCGATGACGATGGCGATAGCGAGGGTGGAGAATATCCGATAACGCTCCGCACAAACTACACGATGAGATGCGGGATTAGATGCGCCTACAGAATTAACTTTGGCAAGCCCAA
The DNA here is from genome assembly GCA_017607545.1 of Acromyrmex charruanus. Lineage (NCBI taxonomy): Eukaryota > Metazoa > Arthropoda > Insecta > Hymenoptera > Formicidae > Acromyrmex > Acromyrmex charruanus. The sequence goes on along the minus strand of JAANIC010000530.1, from coordinate 19,993 downwards.
CAGCATTGGATCGCTGCTGGGATTTTTGTCGAAGCGTGTACTGCGGCCGCGAAGATGGACGAATCGGACGTGTCGATCAATATAATCAACGTAAACGTTATCCATGTAGAGTCTAACGTGACCGCGGTCGCATACAGCAATGGCAAAAGCATGTACACGATATATGAATTTTCGCCGAGCGTGCCGCTAGGATATAAGGTATCGGAACGGCGCAGATCATTTACCTACCAATTATCACACGGAGTATTACGGATCTAACAATACGTGTCGTCGACGGACGATTGCTCGATTTTCAAGGAGAAGAGATCACCATTAGATTGCACGTACAACGGCGATAATGATAACGTGAGCGTGAGATGCTCGTGCAGAACGGAACGGAGCGCATGCAGAGAGATAACGTATTCTTTACAAGGCCGGTGACGTCACAGCTCGACAACACTCGCTCATCTAGCTACATCAAGAAGAAACTCAGCGCGTCGACATTTTTACAATCTTTGAGATTCGCGATGCGCAATTTAAGATGACTGATATTCTAAACATTGACGCATCGTCAAGATTGAGTATGTTATACGTACAACCCGTTCGCCAATACAACGTTCTGGTACAGAGATGAGATAAAGATATCCATACAGCAACAGGATCTGTACACACTGCCGTACGAAAGCTTTCTATAGGTCGAGAGAAAACTAACGAAGAACAAAGAGGTCCAGAGTGCTAACGTGACATTGGGAAATAACTGCGTCGCATTCATATTCTCGATGAGATTCAATACGAACTCAATGATGTGGAAATTGACTACAACAGAAACGTGGACATAACTAGCACTCTCAAAAACTATGTAACAGTCGTCCGACAGAAGCGTGATTCCGCGGAATGCCGGCTGGGATGCGCACTACTGCGGCCGGATACTTTAATTTCTGTGTACCGTTCTACGAACTGTTGAGATTTTACGAGAATTATGTGTGGTAATCAACTAGTTGATTATGATACGAGCGCCCTAATGACAATAATTGTCTGACGGGATATCCGGCGGTAGAGTCAACGCTCGAATTATTCAAAGTACAGTGGCGAATGCCGCACGTGTTATTGAGCGAGATAAATAAATTGTCGATGCTGCGCGCTTTGGAAAGCAGACGATATCTGAGCATGGCTTTTCGCTCGTGGGATCTGTACGAGTTTTCGCTCTTGCAGAGTACAACCAAGCATTCGTGGGCTATCAAGACGGCTACTCAGCTCAAGAAGCCGCGCTACGTCATCTTCGCTGCAAACAGGCCGAAAAAACGTCTGAGGACATAAGTCAATTCGACGACTGCAAATTAACCAATGCGAAATTCTACCTGAACTTGGAATGTTATCCATATGATGACTTGAATCTGGATTTTGATAAAAACAGATGTGTGATTCTGTACGACTTGTACGCGCGTTTCTGTAAGGGCTACTACTACGGATACGAGTATCTCGAGCCGAGTCTCATCTTTACGACTTTTCTACGTAATGGCCCATTTGTGATCATCGATTGCTCTCGCTAAAACGAATCGATCAAGAATGGCACCGTGGATGTACGATTAGACTTTGAATGTAAGGAGAACGTGCCTGCAAATATAATAGCCTATTGTCTCATCATACACGATCGCATGATTTAGTATAATCCGTTGATCAACGTTGTACGCAAAATTAAGTTCATCCTCCGACACGATATAAAATCTGCGATATAAAGTCTTCTTCTTTTCAATAACATGTCCGTGACAACGTTCGTGGATCAGCAAGGGATTCATCGTTAACAAGAAATTTATCGTGAAGGAAGTGGCGATGTTGAAACAGGGGATCGTTCTCATCCATTGCATTTTTATATACTGAAAAAAATGCATGTAATTTTACATGAACATTGCATGTTTATAACTGGAAAATTACTTAAATATGATTGGAAATTTTCTTTTCTAGATTTTTTTAAAGTAAAAGTACATATTAATCTAAAAAATAAAAATAAATAAAATGCTAATTTGAACCAATACTGGTTATTCGTGTGTATTTTATACCATTTATTCAAAGTGAATATTATAACGTAAATATTATACGTTTCGACCTACGATTAAGGTCCTCTTCAGTACAGAAATTTACTTAAAATATTAATTATAAAATTACATAAGGATAGCGCATACGAGTATGAATTATTAACGTATAAAATATGAAAAAAGTATGGCAGTGATATTCATAAGTTAATCTTGGTCATTAAATTACTAAGTTTACTAAAAAAGAAAAGAAAGAGTTTTTTTTTGGTTTGAATTGACGGACCAAAAGGAAATAAAAAATATTTTATATTGCTAATGAAGTTCGCAGAAAATATGATAAAATAAACTTACATGTCAAGAAAATCAACTAACTGTCAAGATAGAACTGTTTCATTAAGATATGTTATATATGTGATTTTAGTTGTTCCATTAGAGTGTTCCATTTATTGTGTAGTACAATTATGAATAAATTAAAAAGTTAATATAAATAATAATTAAAATCAAACTTTAGTTCACTTACATGAAACAAATTAAGAGTTGTTAGATACGACCTAACTGTTTGATAGACGAATGTAAAATGAAAATTGAGAGAAACAGTGGACAACAGAACATGTACAAAGACAATAAGTA
>JAANIC010000530.1:350-13114 GCA_017607545.1 Acromyrmex charruanus | reverse complement strand
ATATTGTGACCTGACAATATTGTGACGTTTTCCGTTCGTCACAAGGGCCGCATGGCCTGACCGAACAGTGCAGTCTAGCTAGTCCTGAGTCCTTTCACATTTTGGGGGGCGGACGCACCTGCGCTTTTTCCGCGACGTTGTTTGCGTGCCTTGCGCGTTGCGCGTCGCCGTTTTCGTTTTCCCTTTTCTGTGTATTCCCTTACCGAGGGTCATAGGGGCCGGCGACTCCCGCGATCTTGGCAGACTGACGCCACCTCACTGGAGAGGAGAAGAAGAAGAATGACCAGGAATAAGAGTCGAAAGACGACCGCTGCTGATTCGCCGGGGCGCACGACACCTGACCCCGGGTCGCTCGCAGGTGATATCATTCATTATTACGCCTTTTTTGTTGTCGCAAGGCATTTCCTATCGCACCCTCTTCCAGGCGCAAAGCGGACCGAGAGTTGGAATGACAGGACGGGGGTGGCCACTCTACACCCAAAGGACGGCGAGAGCCCCGAATAGGCACCTCGAGGCCATGAAGCGGCCCGAAAAGGATCCTGCGGCCTCTCGAATTTCGCGCGCCAGGACATGCGACACGGGCATGACGCGGTTCCCGCGACTAGCGGAGCCGCGGAGCCACGCGCTAATCAGGCGCGATAAGGCCCCCTCGCGGGGATAACGAGCCCTGCGTGCGCCCGAGAGGATTAGCGCCCGGCACTTGTGCTGTGGCCCGCTTGGCGAAAGCACGTGAGAGGACGTAGGGCCTAAAACAGAGGAGAGCCTTCCGAAGACGACCCGGACGAGCTCCTGCGGGGGAGTCACAGTGAGACGAGCATCACAACTGTACAGTCGCCGGTTTCCGCGTCCGGGAGGCGTAGTTTTATCGGAATTCTATCGGGCGTATGATAATGAGTGCACGTGGCATTGCCGTGCATTAGATTTTCGCGGGATTCGAGTATGCGTGTCGCCTCCCGGAATGGCCCCTTATCGTCGGGATAATCCTACTGCGTCTGCCAAGACCATAGCCTCGTCATTCGTTGCAGATTTCTATCGCGGATCACATGTTGCGTCGAAGTTCCATATCGTAAGATTGTCGTGTATCGTGTCGTCTCGGATACCTGTAGCGTAAGATTTGCATGTCTATTAGGGCGTCGGCCCCCTGTGTCATAGCCATTAACGACAATTTATAATAGCAATTGGTAATTGTGCGTGTTCTGTCGAGACTGCGTAGTGTCGAGTTTGCATGTATTCTATCTTTCTCTGAATCTCAGCTGAGCGGGCGAGGCCTCGCGAGAGCGCACGAGGTCACGCTGTGCCCGCGCTACAATCGTTGCCGAATTCCGTAGTATTTTCGAAGTCTTGTTCGTATAATTCGTGAGAGTATCCCTGGGTGGCGTGAGCTCGTGTCGCGGGAATCTAACGAAGTGGATACGTCTAGCGTGCAATTGGGGCCCGCATGAAGCCGTTATCGCGCTCAATTCGAACTTATCGCTGCAATATTTTCGACAGATGTAAACGCAAGTCGAAGACTTATTTAATGTACGTATTAACTTTGTTATTGTTAATTCTGGTGTGTTTTATTGCCATCCCTATTCGTTCCTCCAAATGATTCGCTATCCTCGACTACGAACCGCCCCCTTTGCCTTTTCCGAGGCTGAGCTACCGGTTGAGAGCCCGTCGACGTTCACAGCTTGTCTGAATATTGCATGAAGAAAGTATCGTGTAATTTTGAGAAAGAGTGGCACGCTCGCTCGTGCCTGGCGCCCAACTATCGTTTTGCGATTGTGTGTCGCCCCTAAGAGCGACCGCGCGAAGACATTTCTGCCGCGTCTTGTAACGCCACCCGTCATCCGATTGCATAGGGAAACTTCAGCTGTGAACGAAGTTGCGCCACGCTCGTGAGTGCGGTTGCAATATATATATATATATATATATATATATATATATATGTATATTGAATTATTATAATTCGAATTAATTAGCGTATTTTTTAATTTTTCTTAATCTTATCGTTGTAACTATGAATCAACAATTAATAGCCGTATGTAATTTTTGATTCTAAAGATTCTATGTTATTTGTTATTTTTAACCATTGGCTGCATGGTGGTTACCTAGTATAATTGTATATGTTGTAAATAAATATAGTCAAAATTTATGCTACTTCTGGACAAAAATGCGTTTTGATTAAATTATTATTAATATTAAAATGTTTAAATACTATAATACTAAAAATGTTTAATTGCTATAATTTGAGTATTTATTTAAAACATCTTAAAACTTTGTTTCAGAATTTTTAAAAATTTTTTCGCGATATTATTTTTTACTATAAATTAATAATTTTTCAAAATTAAAAAATTCTATATTATTTGACCGCTATATTGAAATGATTATTTTAGTTACAAATTTTTGATTTTTTGTTTGTAATTAGCGACTTGAAAAATCTCTGGATACAATGTTTAAAAAAATCAATATGATACAAAATTTCGGTTTAAAGAGTTAAGAAAGAAGACTGTCTAACTTTTAACTACGCTACCGTATCGTTGCAATAATGAATCAACCATTGAAAACCACGTTTCCATTTTCACGCTAAAGAAAATTCAATTTTTATTTGTTCATTTTAGATACTGCAACTTAATTTTATTTTTCTCTTAGGAAGAATCACTCAAGAAGTGTTCCCTTCATTTGAAATATGCAACCCTTGCATCATTAAAATTGGTGAGCAAAGACTATTTTACTCTTCATAAGTCACAAAATTTGTATTAAGTCATCTTCTTATCTTGAATCAATTCTTAGTTCTATTCTCAACTAATAAATAATTAGAAATTCTGACAAAATTACAAATACACAATGGATAGGTACAAATTGATAGTGAAAAATGTTAAAAGCTAATAAATTCGTTAACAAATGTTGAACAATGATTTTCTCGAAAATAATAAAATTTCATTACCAATTTCCATTTATCTTATGGATATCTGTGAACTTTTAAGAAGTCACAAGTGACATCCGTCATTTTGCATAGATTTTACAAATTTCAATATGAAAATTCCAAAATTTTTTTGGTTTGAAAAACCATCCACTTGGTTCAAAATATATTTTGCCAAATTTTATTTTACTTACAGTTTTTTTATATAAATATTTTGACAAAGATTACGGTAATACTTTATTAATTTGTCCTAAATCTTAAATTAACAGTTTTATAGCGTTTTTCAGATAAAGAAAATCACAAAGACTACAAAGTGGTAATCGAAAAAGATATTTTTAGCAGCGTCGATACCTTCGATACAGCTCTGGAAATGGCATTTGGTACTTTTTATATTTTTAACTTGGAGTATCCAAAAAATAATAGCGCTACGTTAGAAATAATTCAATGGTACTTCTTAAAAATCCACCCGGACCAAGGTTCAAGATCAAAGAAACACAGTGTAAAAAAAAAGGTCATCAGTTTAGTGACAAAACTCTTCTGAAGCAATATGTTATTTCAAAATTTATATTTACGAATATACTTAATTATATTTACGAATATATTTAATCTTTTTGTGTTTAAGTTTGCAATATTCTATGATAATATACAAACAAGATGTTTATATTGAGTTTGTGATATTAACATAAGAAAAAGAAGTTTATATTATACAGTTATAGTGACAGAAACAAATTTATTTGTAAAACTTCAGAAGCAGAAATATATTAGTTTTGTTCGTATTTGATTTTGACACAAACTTCTATACCTACATAATACTGTAACATCGCTACATAGTTGAAAAAAATGTTTTGAATTTAACATAAATCGCATGTCCCGGATCACTTCAATTTTTATATTAATTAAACATAATATGAGTATGAATGATAGCAGTGATACTATGTTTATATTTCAACAAAAATGGAATGTAATCTTGAATAAAACTTGAAGAGAATTATGTACAATCAACATAATTATTATAATCAAATTAACATATAAATGTTCTTTTTACATTACACAAATGTAACTATTCAAATGTTTTAAAACAATGTGATTAAAAAAGCATACACCACGAGCGCAAGCTGTTAGTAACGAAATATTTATATTTTAATAGATTACCATAGAATAAAAATAATACAATAAAATAGACATTTCGGCCTTATATCAGACCATCTTTAGTATTACAAAATTAATATGTGTTATAACTTTCATACATATTGAGAACATCTAATTTCGAATAAATTTTATTCACGTTATAATAATGAGATAAAATATTTTACACGTTCGATTACAATTATATTTTCGAAGCGCTTGTCGCTCAGATTATTGTTATAAAAAATTTTTTTAGTCCATAAAATCATGTCAAATACTCCAATTGTCGTTTTTTTGTCACAACAATTAGTCGAAATTATTGAAACACATAATTTCCAGATTCTATTAAATGTGAAATTTATTAATAATGTTAATAGCTCTTCAATTGAAAAAATAAATTTAACTGTGATATATATCTAAATTATGATATCTGTATTAACAATAAGTTGATTTGTTGACAAAAAAACGACAATTGGAGTATTTGACATGATTTTATGGACTAAAAAAAAATTTTTTATAACAATAACCTGAGCGACAAGCGCTTCGAAAATATAATTGTAATCGAGCGTGTAAAATGTTTTATCTCATTATTATAACATGAATAAAATTTATTCGAAATTAGATATTCTCAACATGTATGAAAGTTATAACACATATTAATTTTGTTACTGAAGATGGCCTGATATAAGGCCGAAAAGTCTATTTTATTGTATTGTTGTTTTCTATGATAATCTATTAAAATATAAATATTTCGCTACTAACATCTTGCGCTCCTGGTATATGCCTTTTAATCACATTGTTTTAAGTTTTAACTACGTTTTGATTTCTATTGTTCAAATGTTTTATTTATATAATATGTTATAGAGTAAAATCAATACTCTTATTCTGTAAATTGTAACATATTTAATAAATACGTGCGAATTATGTTACTTTAACATATATTTTTACATTCATTACATTTTATCATTTCAATAATTTTATATTTCATATTCATTATTTTCATTTAACATAAGAGACATATGTTAAATTTACATATGAATGTGTTTATTATTTTACACAAAAATTTTAACCAGCAGATTTTTTCACGAAAATATACAAATTTTCCAACTGTACATAGCCGTATTTTATGATAATAAACATATGTATAATAATTTCACATTTTGTTTAATATTAAATTTTAAATTTCTATTTGGATCTAATAACATTGATTGAAAAACAAATCAAAATTTACAAACTTTTAATATATAATGTTACATTGCTAACAGCGATTGGATTAAAGCCTGCAGGACAGTCATTTACAATTGAGAAGAATATATAATGACACGTGTGTATCATTTAATTTTTCTAATTGTAAATGATTATCCTGGCTTTAGTCTTATCAAATCGCTGTTAGCAGTGTAATATCATATATTAAAAATTTGTCATAGATTTTGATTTATTTTTTAACATGACAATGGAAATTCAAAATTTAATATTACACAATTTTACGTGAAATATGTAAAATTAATATTTAAAAATACATTTTTTTGACAAATTTCCTATGTGAAATTATTCAACAATGTAAAATTAATATGTAAAAATACAAAACAAAACGTATATTTACTGGGTGAAATTACATTTTGTATATAAAAAATTCCATTGAATATGGACAATACAAAATGTAATTTTTACATACAAAATGGAATCCCATAAATACATATTGCATGTAAAATTAATATAAATTTGTAATTTTCCGTGTGGGCTGGAATATCACATGATTATGCTGGGTCGGAAAAACCCCAGCATAATCATGTAATTTCACACAAATATTTTTTTCAGTGTATATATTAGGAATGCGCTGGGAAAAAACATCAAAGTCGCCAACGTGTTCATCATCATCAACGTCATCAAAATATAAGCCATAAAGTATATATATATATATATATATATATATATATATATGTGTATATACGAGGGGTATCCAGAAAATAAGTTCCGTTTGTATTATACGTTTAGTAAGGTCGATGTATGAGCGAGCTGGCAACACAGCTTTGAAGAGGGGAAGCTACCGAATAGAATGAGCGGTGTTCGGCGTCAGTAGCTCGTGAAACACGGTCAGGAGAGGTTATCAAAATGGAGTCCTCCACTTCGCGTCCCGCCACCTCCATTCCGATTCCTTCTCGAGTTGTTTTGCGCGGCATCATTCAGTTTCTTTTTGCTCAAGATTTTAAATCGGTTGATATTCACAAACAGCTTGTTTCTGTATATGGAGAGAGTGTGATGAGTGAATCTATGGTGCGGAGATGGGTCCGAGAATTTAAGGCAGGAAGACATTCGCTTGAAGACGAAAGTGGGAGAGGCAGACCCTCCCTTATCACGGATGAGTTGACGACAAAAATTGAAAGGGCGCTATTGTGAAACTTTGAAAAAGCTGCGTCGGGCCATTCAGAACAAAAGAAGGGGGATGTTGACGGCAGGTGTGTCCCTTCTTCACGACAATGCTCGGCCGCACGTCGCTGCTTCAACAACTGCACTTTTGAATCATTAGTTGGGATGTTTTGACCCACCCACCGTATAGCCCGGATCTAGCACCATCGGACTACCATCTTTTTACGAAACTGAAGGAGTCCTTGGCCGGAAAACGCTTCCAAAGTGACGAGGAAGTTCAGACAGTAACTAACTGGACTAAAGAACTGGCGGGAAGTTTCTATGCAGAAGGGATTTCGAAGCTTGTTTCCAGATATACAAAATGTATTGAGATTGACGGGAATTATGTAGAAAAAGACTAGAAGTTGTCAAGTATTATCCATGTAAATTTTAGATTTTTTCAATAAAAACTTTATTTGTAAAAAAAAAACAGAACTTATTTTCTGGATACCCCTCGTATAATATTGATATACTCGCAAACAAAAAAACGTAAATAGCTACAATAAATCGCGTTGTGACACATTTGCAATTTTTGGAAAGAGGGGGGGAGGGAGTTATCCCCTCTTCGATTTTAGAAGTATTACCATACGTCAAAATTTACGCGGATGCAATCAGTCTTGATACCCGCTTTTAAAAACGGTTCAAGAATGTACTTCGCCAAAAAGAGCGCATTGTACGAAGCAAAGAAGGACTATAGTAACATGTAAGTTTCAACGCTTTATACATCAAAAATAAAAAATATGTTTTCAAACATTATGTATGTATACAGCATGAAACATTGAGCGGGGCGTTTACTTAGCAGACGTTACGACCTAACGGCTACGTGCTACAAGTTTTTGGAAATTAGAATCAATGTTGGTCCACCGAATTATATGGAGATCGCCTTGAGAGATCGTCGCGAACAAGAACTGTCGCTGTCTCTCAAAACGTGGAAGGGCCTCTACAAGCAGCGATGGAATATTTACAAGATGCTTCGAAATAAATACAAAGACAATTTTATACGCTAACCGTCAGAGTTTGCATGTTGAACAATGCTACGCTCGTACGTCTTGATTCTTCATTCATATATATTCTTCATACGCATGATAATGACTGAAACGACACTACAACGTATGTTTGAGTTTGACGGATGTATTAATGTAACATTTGAACGATTAGCTAGACTAGTAGATACGGTCGATATCAAGTATATGCGATTCTCCAATATCGCGTTCGAGAACACTATACGCGATAGCAATATATTTGACAAGCATTGATTGTGAATTATTAAATTTAGTTTTTAATATGTGTGAAAAACAATAATGTAATAAAATGTGAATAAAGATTTTTTCATTCACATCACTATATATGTATCGTCTTTACTTCGCATCCATTATATCCTATGTCTCGACGCGCTCTCACACTTAGTTTATTAAACACCTGCTAGCTCTTCTCTCAACGCGCCTAGAGTTCTACATATAATCTGTCAATACTTATAAAGTGTTTAATATGCAACGGCCACTTGTAATTAATATCCTGGACAGCTTTGCCACAGCGAAAGATGCTTCTCAGCGTTAATTTTTGTCATGTCTCGTCTGCGCGAGGTTTATTTTTTTCTTATGCGAGTAATTTTTTATAAAACGTGCAAAAGTAGTCTACCATTTAGCTTTAATGGTGGAATATTTTTGCACGTGATTAAGTGAAATGAGTGATAATTTTGTGATTAAGTGAAGCGAGTGATAATTTGTGATTTTTAGAAAAAGTTTTGTTGATAATTTTTGGGGAACAATTTATTGTATTAGGTGTACAAACGGCTTCCGCCGTTTTCCTATAGATGGCTTTAGCGATAAGTGGTGGTCGAAATAAATAGATCATAGACGTCATACAATAAACTTGGGCATCTGTCAACATAACCTCATTAAGAAACATTAGTCGATTTGTGTCTGCATCATAAAGTTATTCTCGATTGAAAATGTCAGTTTACGAGCCAAATTCTCGTCATTTGCGGGAGGTTTTAATTTTCTGCTTCAATATGAAGAAATCTGCGGCTGAGACTCATCGAATGCTCTCAAATACTTATGGTGAGGCCGCTATTAGTGAAAGAACGTGTCGTGAGTAGTTTCAACGCTTCAAGAACGGTGATTTTGACACCGAAGACCGGCATAGCGGTGGAAGAAAGAAGGTTTTTGAAGATGCAGAATTGGAGGCATTACTTGATCAAAACTCGTGTCAAAATCAAGAAGAATTGGCACGATTATTGGGAGTGACTCAACAAGCCATTTCAAAACGCTTCAAAGTCATGGGAATGATTCAGAAGCAAGGAAATTAGGTGCCGTACGAGTTGAAGCCGAGAGATGAACGGCGTTTGTTTGCTTGTGAACAGCTGCTTGAAAGGCAAAGACGGAAGGGATTTCTGCATCGCATTGTGACTGGGGACGAAAAATGAGTTCATTACGATAATCCCAAGCGCAGAAAATCATGGGGAGTTCCCGGCTATGCTTCCACGTCGACGACCAAACCGAATATTCATGGCTCCAAGGTCATGCTCTGTGGGACATTACGCCAGCTCGGCGTAATGTATTATGAGCTGTTAAAACCGACTGAAACAATCACAGGCGATCAATATCGAACGCAATTGATGCGTTTGAGCCAAGCAATGAAAGACAAACGGCCGCAATACAACGAGAGACACGATAAAGTGATTTTGCAGCATGACATTGCTCGACCCCATGTTGCGAAAGTGGTCAAGACATACTTGGAAACGATGAAATGGGAAGTCCTACCCCACCCGTCGTATTCTCTCAGACGTTGCTCCCTCTGACTATCACTTGTTTCGATCAATGGCACACGGCCTGGCTGACCAGCACTTCCGGTCTTATGAAGAAGTAAAAAATTGGATCGATTCGTGGATCGCCTCAAAAGATGACCAGTTTTTTCGACGCGGGATTCATACGCTGCCCGAAAGATGGGAGAAAGTAGTGGCCAGCGATAGACAATACGTTGAATCATAAATGTATAACTAGTTTTTTACAATAAAGCCTCGAATTTCGGAAAAAAAACGGCGGAAACAAAGTTGTACGCCTAATATTACCAAGAATAAGCAATCTGAGGGAAGTACTAGAGATTCGATATGTGTATCCTGTTGGAATAGATAATTTTTTGTGTTTCTAACGTTTACTTTTCTTGTTTCAAGTACATCATGGTTGATAATGAGTGGTCAGGCTACAGTTGCGAGATGAGTTAGGAATACTGATCATTCCTCAGGTAAATTCATTATAAATTATAACTTATGAATAAAGTATTTTTTATAATTGCTTTGTATAATTCACTTTTTATAATACATTTTTTTTAAATTCACTTTATAATCCATTTCTCAGGAGACACATCGAAGCAATATCCGTGGTTTTACGAACATATATGTAATAGCCAGATTATTCGTGGTGACAGGAATGGATCACACATTTGTTATCTGAGTCGTTGTACACGGACGTGTATTCTAAAAAATGATCTTTATATTCGATTTTAACATTTCTATTTTTTAAGTTTTAATATATTCAACAAAGCTTCAGTGCAATGCTTCATGTTTCATGATGATTAACAATATATCTTTGTCAATTTGCGAGTGACTTGAGCATTATGGAGCTAATTATACTTGTATCATTCTTGCTGAGGAGGACTCCAAAGAGAGTCGAAACATTCAAAATAAAGAAAACATCAATCCAATATCTGATTATTGATTATTCACTAAATACAATTGCTCCGTTTATTGCTGACTCTCATTAGCCTACTATATTTATCTTTTCGTATTGTTTTATATATTTTTATATTATACACTATTATTTATATATATTTTTTATTTATATTATTTGTTATTTTATAGAAAGCTACGGCGGCGGCCCGCGGCGGTAGCGACGGCTAGGCCCCAATGATACTTGACACATGGTGGCACATATCATTAATATTTTATGTTTATATAAATAGTCAATGTTTATATAAACACCAATGTCNCGGCGGCACGCGGCGGCGGCACGCGGCGGCGGCACGCGGCGGCGGCACGCGGTGGCGGCCCGCGGCGATGGTGGCAGGGCCCCCAATGATACGTGACGCATGGTGGCACATATCATTAATATTTGATGTTTATATAAACAATCAATGTTTACATAAACATCAATGTCTTTGACTGGGCCTTTGATCCAGAATTCTTATAGTATTGTTACTGTTAGCTAAGTCTCTGGCAATGCGATTGAATGATTTTGCTACTTACATAATGCGTAAAATTTGCCAAAAGGTGGAACAACCGGCCCTAATATATAATAAAAATAATAATTGTAATAATCTCTCCACGTATCATTATCATCTATATTTTCTAAAAAATAACTATAATAGACCAATTATAGAATTATTAATAAAACAATTTACACTTTAGTCTGTGAAATTTAAATCTGTAAAATGAAACCTATACATATAAATCATATAACTAGATTGACTGCGTTCAGCCAGAAAACGTAACTTAAGAGGATGCTGGAGTGTCCTGTTTTACCATTAATTAAAGACTCTTTCCTCTTAATTGTGTTTATGGATTAAAAAAACTTTCTCCACAATTCAAATATCGACAACAACGCAATTCGCCAGCTATAATATAATATGAAAAACGAAAGAAAATGTAAGTCTTCAATTTTCTTATCGGCTTCTGTAATCAACACGTCACAATATATGCTGCATATAAGAGTTTCAGACCTTGCACGTTCATAAAAAGTAGCTGGCGAATTGCAGAAAACCTGAAAGAACAATCCTATGCTTTTAGAAACGAGGTAGAGGCTTCAGTATAAGAGAAAAGAGTCTCCGAAAATTTCGTTTGTATATTATGTGAAATTGACGTGAAGCCATGAAACCGAGCAGTATTTTAGTTCCGCGATATTCTGACAGCGGCACTGTTATGAAAAGTGCGTCGCTGAATCATAGAAATGATCTGAATTACTGACCTACTCAGGCCCAACACTCAATAAACGTTCTTACGTGTCCTGGTTAAAGTTTTTTCTTTTGAGAGGCAAAATAATAATAAAATAAATATGATATTAGTTATTTCAATTTTGTTGAAATAATTTCTTCATAAACAAGAAATATATCATATTATTTACAAATGAAGATAATTATTTTAATTGCACTGTTCTGTCTTTTACATACATTTTATTTAATAAATTATTGATGCATATGTATAAAATAACATATATACAGGATGTCTCTTAAGACGGGTCTGGGTCACATTGGGAGTGGAGAATGCATCAAAGGGAATAAAAAATTCTTATACCGTCCTACGAATTCGCGCGGTGCGGCTTAACCACATATTGGTTTAGACATTTTCTTTTCTAATTTGAAAACTACAGCGAGTATCTCAAAATTTTTTTTTTTTTTTTTATTTCTCCTGAACATTTACAATCTGTCAGTTAGACAATAAGTAAATTTTATATGTTTACAATAACTTGAAAGCAATAGGCCAATAGGTCATTGCGTACGTAGATACATATGCAAGGTGGTGCGATAATAATTTAAAATAATAAAATAAAATAATTTAGCCTTGCTACAATTAGGATTAGTTGAGTCTCAGATGGTAATATCTTTGTATTTCATGAGTCTTGAGTGGTTTCGGACTTCCAACTGTAGATTCACCGCTAGTTGATTGGGATGTTCTGCTAATCTGTTTTTATATCTTCTGAAGTGTGTGATGATCTCTTCTTTCACAGTAGGTATGTTCAAATCCTTTGATATAATAGCATTTGGGACGAACCAGGGAGCGCCAAGAAGGTTACGCAGAGCTTTGGATTGAAACCTTTCAATTATTTCAATATTTGATTTAGAAGCTGATCCCCAGAGCTGAATCCCGTACGTCCAAACTGGTTTGATAATGCATTTGTAGATGAGGATTTTGTTTTCTAGTTTTAGTTTTGATTTAGTACCTAACAACCAGTATAATTTTCTGAGTTTTAAATTTAGTTGTTTCCGTTTAGTCCAAATGTGAGTTCGCCACGTTAGTCGGCGATCAAGATGGATTCCCAAGTATTTAACTTCGTTGGTTTGTGGAATATTTTTGTTGTTAAGTGATATTACAGGGCAAGTCTCCTTGCGTAACGTGAATGTAACATGGCTTGACTTAGATTCATTTATTTTGATCCTCCAACGTTTAAACCATTTGCTAGTCTTGTCAATGTAAACCTGTAAGATCTTGGAAGCTGTCCGTGGACATGCGTGACTTGTCAGTATAGCTGTGTCGTCAGCATATGTTGCAGTGACGACTCCATGCATTGTGGGCAGATCCGCAGTGTACAGAAGGAATAACGTGGGGCCCAACACA
>JAANIC010000508.1:6864096-6924583 GCA_017607545.1 Acromyrmex charruanus | reverse complement strand
GAAATTTTTAAATTCCGACATTTTTGACCCCATCCCCACCTAAAAAAAAAAGAGTCCTCTGGCCAAGGGAGGTGGCGGAGAATGGGACCAATAACTCTTTTATTTTAGAATAACATGGGAATGACAGAATCATTCACGTCTTATTCTAAAATAAATGAGTTATACTATAGTAATTATGTTTGACAAAAACGGACTAAAAATTTGCATAAAAAAACATAACTTCATAATTATATAAGATGTTATAAGACAAAATTCACTAAATTAACTTGTTTGAATTTTCAATTTCGTTTATTAAAATTCGACAACTTTTATTTACATATGTAGATGTGAAATTAAAATTGTTTCGTTTAAGGACCCGTTAAACTATCCCTTTTATGGATATAGCCGGCACGGTTCTGCCCTAAAGATTTATTACAGAGACGAACCACATCCACTTTCGACGATACAATTTTATCAATAGTATCAGAAAATGTATATAGTTCTCAAATTGAAAATGGATGTACTGGCGGTAGTGTACATGCGATTTCGACGATAACAGGAAAAAAAGCGGCATGGCCTCTCTCAAGTTTCTCTTTGTGCATGGATATCCTGAGAATCGTGCACACATAGCACAGTTGTATGTATGAATCAAATATCGATTTATCATCTTCAGCCTTGAAAAGTGGACGTATCCTAAGAAAAGTGAACGTTGCTATGTAGTTTACATTCACTTTGTCAGAGGACAGTAGTGCGGGGCAGTATTTTGCGGTTACAGGTTTTGGGCTGTCTTGTCCTCTCTTAGATTTCTTTCTGCATATGATAACATATTGAAAAATTATTTACTTGGTTTAAAAACATGGGAATACATCCATTGAGTATAATTTTGGTAAAAAGCGATAGCAAAGGTGATAGATTATTATTTCGATATCCGCATATGACAAATCATGTAAGAGATTTGAATCAGTACACAAAACGGAAGAATCCTTATTCATTGACTAATACGGAAGATTTATTGCAGGTTTTTTTTTATCTAAACATCATTCAGCTTTTACGAAAAAATTAATAATTGCATTTTTCTTTAATTCTGTCTTTAATTATATGACTATTAATTTGGTAATATGTTTTATTATATTCGACAGTCCTTACCGTTTCCAACATCAAACATAAGTAATGGAAATTTAACCGGTTTAACGGATGAAGTCCTCTCTACTTTATTTGCTGTAAAGCCAGAATTATGTGAACAGAAATTTGAATTAAAAGTAAATGATGTTCGCTTTGTTGGACATCCAACGTTAGTTTTATCTCGTGGATTAAAGGAAGTAAACTCGTCTATGCTTTTCAATATAGTTTTTGCGCTGCAAGCACAAGCAAGTCATTCAATAGTAAAATGTTACTATGATCTAAGCAAAAGGTAATATAATTTCAACAAATGTGCAAAAAATATTTATAATATTTCGAAGTAGCATTTTCATGTGCTTAGATTAGGCATAGCGTTGAGACACGAAGAGAAAAGATGTGGCTTTCTGACAGACGAGATAAAGATAATGGTATCGACACACGATGAGATTGCTGGAAGGTGATAAAATATTTGTTCTATTTTTTTATTTTTCATAAAATTATTTAAGATACATTTATAAGTTTATATATGTTTAGATCTGAAGGTGAAAGCGATTGCGACGAATCACCATATGAATTAATTCTTCAAAGAAGCTCATTAGCACGTGGTTTAAAATCCGTATTTAGCAATCTCAGTTCTTCTGGCATTGTCAGTATCATAATTAACAAGTGGATTCAAGTTCGTTTCTGCCTTCCACAAAAGGTTCATCAATCACATAAAAAAGGATTGCTCATCGATCCCGAGATTATAGACAGGTTTGTTTAATGACATTTTTATGCCAGATACAAGATATATGGAGTATATATATAAATTATAAATAAAATTTTAATATAATGATTAACCAGAAAATGTTATATTTATAAGAAATGGTATATATTCAATAAATTTTTATATATGAAACTTCAATGATTACTTAAGCGATTATTTATTTATACTTTTGAAATTTTTTTTATTAAAATCAAACTATCTTCAATTTTGAGATTTTGACGGATTTCCACTTTCACTATGTGCACGTACAACTTTAAATGTATCTATCACACATCATATCTATGTTTTGCAGATGTTTAAACAGTTTAAGACCTTATCATGGCATACTCTTATTAACTGAGCCATTGGATTTATTAGAATCTTTGCAAATAGACTGCTCACCAGCGCTTAAACGTTTGATTCAGATGTACAATCCATTGAAAAGTTTGCAAACTTTAGCCGCAGACTCAGATTTAACACTTGCACAGGTGTTTCAGCTAGCTGGCCATTTAGTTTATTGGGCAAAAGCTACAATAATTTATCCACTTTGCGAAAGCAATGTTTATGTTGTTTCCCCCGACGCTATTTTGACTAATCAGCTGCTGGATTCTTTCTCTGAACACTTCCCAGGAATCTGCTTACTTCAAGTATATGCATCATAATTTTCTAGTTTTGCATCTATTTATAATACGTATTAACTTTAACTTTTTTTTTTTAATTTAAACTGAACAACGTGATGTAAATAAAACTTTATTATTGAATACCGTTGAATTTGATGTATATTATATTGAACACTGTTTGTGTATTTTTAGGTAATCAATGATTTCTCTCTACCAACTTCAATTAGCCAAAAGTTGAATCCTTTGAGCCAGCCGCAGCAGCAAACGCAGTTGGTAAAGATAATTATATGGCTATTAAAAAATCATTTGCTCTTACAATTGCATACATATGTGCGCTACATACCAACAGTATATGGACGTTTATCATTGGTAATTTACAAAGTAAACACATAATTTATTAGCGAAATAAAAAATATATTTACATAGGCAAAATTGATTAGAATTGAAATGGGAAAGACGTTTAGAAGTAGAAAGGATGTACTTTTTTTTTATTTTATAGCTTTTCTTCAATTAATATTTATTGCAATTCATTGCAGTCCTTCCCTCAAAATGACACTTATTTCTGCGCTATTATAGTAGTTTTCCATCCTGTAAAGGTTAATTCTGTGATCTAATTTTTATTATTTGTGCAAGAGATTCTCATCTTGAGTATAGTATTGATAATATAATTTTAAGGTAAAAATTAATCATATATATTTCCATTATATAAATTAATTTAAAAAATTGGAAGAAGGAAGAGGATGGAAAAGAAAAAGGATAGTTACAACTCGATTTTATATTTATTATGATACATATTTCAATCTCGGTGAACTTTTTTCAAATTTTCTTGTTTGTACTTAGGATACACAGGACCAAGAAACACATGATACAAATGCAATGGAAGAAAGCGAAAGTATATGGAGTTTAAATGAGACACCAAAAGGAACGCCGACTGAAATCAAAGAGGAGTTGTCACTCACAGATAAAGAGGATGCGCTATATGACTATCAATCGGAAGATTATGATATTCCTTCCAATGATAGAAAATTACTCGATAGACTGTGTCGTCTTGGCTATTTTGACGGTGATTATCACCTAGAGGAGATTATGTATTTAGAAAATATTCGCAGATCTCAATTGTTACAACTTCTGGATAAATTTCGGGATGTATTAATGACTTCCGAGTGCGAAGATGTTGCAATAGCACTCTTTTACAGTCGATTAGGTACTTGATTGTAATTATATACAATTACATATATATATATATATATATATATATATNNNNAGTGTCCCAATGGCCGAATGTTTAAGTGTAAATTGTCACAAATAGTATTATTTATAATAATTAGAAAGGTTTGTAATATAAATATTTGTATTCATTTGAAATAAGGCTCCCTTAAACAAGGAAAAATGATTTAGATAATGTTTAGAATACGGACTGCACCTCCGATTTTGATAAAATCATGCTCATTTGACGCGTTTTTGCTCGAAGCGAAAGAATATATAAGAAAAAACATTGGATCGACCTCGCAAACCGAGATATTAATGAAATAATTGAAATCCATTTCGCTCATGGATTTACTCTACGCCCTATTACATCCCCTACATTCTACCCGATTGATCGATCAATATCGAATTAACATTGATTTGACATTAATCGATCAACCATTTCTGGCTGGGCCGAAAAACCAGTTTACTCACGATATATATGTCTACACAGTCTCTACTGCTATTGTTCATTATAGACGATGCTTTTAAGGTCATGGCATACAAAAAAACTTGAGGCAATAAGACATAAGCAATAAGGAAATCAACATGTTTAATTAATTTATATCATGGTCTTACGGACTCTACTATGATTGATCAATTCCCTTATTGCTTATGTTTTACTGCTTAAGTTTTTTTGTTTGCCATGGCCTTTACGATTACGCCTTTTACACGCAATGGCCTTTAAATCGTAAAATTTGATCAATCATTAATCCGATTAATCTCAGATTGGTTAATTTTCTACGACTTAAGATCCTATGATCGCTATTGTAGATCCCGCGTTAGTTTGACCTACGCACGGTGCATCGCAGTCCTTTTATAATATTTTGTATATTACATTTGATTACATTATTGTAAATACATTTGTAAAAATTTTTAAAGATTAACATACACTGTCATTTTTATATAACTCATCTTGTAGATGAAGTACTATTGTTTTTAATCTGCTTAAATTAGAAAACTTCATATATTATATATAAAACATTTTATTTATCCTTTCTCTTACAAAACTCACAAAAGTCACAGGACTTTTACTTAACATGCTTATTCTATGCGTAATAATCTGCATTGCAATAAAAAATAATGAAATAATGCTAGGAGTTGATGTTATTTCATTTGTTGTTTGTATCACTATTTCGTGTTATTTTCAATGTAATTGTATCGATTATTGAGCTGCCGTAGTTATTTTTCTTTTGTGAGTATAATTTCAGCAAGAAAATAAGTACAGATTTCCAGACATATTGTACACTTTTTTATATATAAATATATATATGTATATAAACTTTTTTTCTTTAACCCGGAAACGATCGCATTGAGTCACGATGTATTACACATGGATAATTTAATTTCATGATATAAGGTGTCATATATACATGATGTCATGATGTATTACACATGGATAATTTAACTTCATGATATAAGGTGTCATATATACATATATATTTAATTATATAGTATATATATATTGCAATGTTTTGTATAAAATAAAACAAAAAAATCGAAAATAAAATTTTTTTATAGTAAAAATCCATTATGAAACATTTCAAGAAAAATTTATAACAAACGATCAAAAGACAATAAAAACAGTTTTATATGAACTTAACGCGATTACTTTACACTACATATGGGAATGACCGTTTCCGGATTAATTTTGTTACTATATACATACAATGTAAATAGAGATTATAAAACGATCAACAACGCTAGCATGACTAGAGTTTTGAGACAATGACAATTATATAAAATATTTTGGCAAATCAACAAACCTAAAGTGAACTGAAAAAATGTGATGCGTTCTCAAAATCTTTTAATGTTGTACGTTAAGATAGCTATATTCTCGAATAAACGTGTTTTGAAGAGAATGTAAAAAGAGATGAAATAAAGACTGTCTAATTTTTAAAGAAATGTTAAAGAATAGATTTATATAAATTCGATATCTAAAATTATCTTCGATATCTCAATATTCGATACCTAAAAAGATATCTATTCGATTATCAAAGACAAGATAACATTGCATTTGATGCATTGCATAATACTAAATAAAATATTTCAAATTATCTATCTCTCCCATCTTTAAACTTTATTATCAGTCACATGTAAATAGCTTATTTATTCATATTTCATATTATATCCAACTCGCTGTCGGAACAATTAATACGATTAGGCTCAATGCAACAGCTTCTTCGTTAAGACTTGTGTTGTTTCAATCGAAGTCGTTATATTGTGCTTATACGTTCTCTCCAGCGGCAGATTACTTTAAACATTGTAATAAGTTCATAAGTATACTCATCGTCGTAATAATCTTGAGACGTAAATGTCCCAACAATTCTTTGAAAATAAGAAATTTATCATAAATTTTTTCTTTTACAAACTTTATCATAGTTTTTGTCTCGAATAATTCTGTATTCTACTTTTTAATTTTTTCAAAGCACATTTAGCCGCTGTACACTTTGCGATTCTATAATTTCGTCCGATTCCTTTAAAAGAACCCTTACCAAATACGTCTACAGTTACACGGACTCTACGGCCATCAGCCAATTTCTCAGGCCTACCGAATTTTGCCGTTTCAGGTTCTAATTCTAATAATTCGCGAATTGGAGATTTGGGGACATTTGTGCTGAATTGTTCTGCAATTGTACAATACCTCTTTAATAAATTTATGAAATGCTAAAACGTTTAAAAATAATTTGTTTTTATCAAGGTCTTACCAATTTCTGATTTCATTATCGTGTAATAAACACTCCACACTGCATCGAGAGACATTCCGCTATCCAAGTAAATAGCGCCGGCTAATGATTCGAAAACGTCACCTAATGCCTTTGGAACTTCTACATCTTCGGCTTCCTCACATTCCTCCTCGCCAATTAAGTAATACTAAAATGCACGATATATATATTACTGTCACATTTACAAATGTACAAATGTGTGTCTATTAAAAAACGTTTGCTTTACATATAATTAGACACAACAAAATCACAACTTTTTTTTATTTAAAAAAAAAAGGTATTTTACCGATTTTTGCTGACTGTATTATATTGAATTTGCTAATAATAGTAACAATGATAATGACGATGACAATAATAATGATAATAATAACGACAATAATAATAATTCTTTGTACCTCCTCGCTAATGGAATGTCCATTTTCTTCCTGTATTCTAACAAAGCGATTTATTACCACACTTAGCCCAGGAGAGAGATGACGGAAATATTTATGAAAACCGCACCTCACAGCTAAAGAAGCAAATATCGTGTTATTGACTAAAGCGGATCTTAAATCTGTTAAAGCACCTGGCGAATGTTGCCGGGAATCCTCGTATAAATGTCTAGTTATTAAATAATCTGAAAAGATGTAATTTCGAGATAACGCATTATTGTAATTTAATAATTAAAAACTTAGCCAATAAAAAAAAATACCTAATACAGCGTCGCCAAGAAATTCCAAACGTTGATAGCAATCTGTTAATCTATTTGGTTGATAAGAGGCATGCGTGAACGCTTGCAAAAGATAACTACTATCACGAAATTTATATCCTATACTTTTTTCTAATTCTTCGTATCCGTCGAGCATCATATACAACTCACTTTCCGGGTCAGGAATGTAACGGAGTAATGGATTTTGCGGCTCTTCCAACTTTCCATAACAAATCTAAAATTTTTTAGATATGAAACTAAATTCTAGATATTTTTATAAATATATAGAACTTAATTCTCCAGATACTAGTTCTATATTACTTATATATTATTAGTTCTATATTACTATATTACTTATAAATATATAAAAAGAATTAGAAAAAGAAAAAGAAGATAAAATTTAATAGAAAGAGAAAATTTTATGTATCTATATATTATATAGGTATAAAGACATACAGTCATCGTGTGTGCATGCGATATTTACAAACGTAAGAAAATATATTCACATTTTAAATAATTTTCATTCCATTGCACTGTTCACTTGTGCATATGGAATTTTACGCGTGAAAAATCATTTTTTTTCAATGTCTTATAATTCGAAAATTAGATCGATAGCCAGACGCATTTTTGCCAACAGAAATCTTTTCACGGATTATCAATTATCATTACATCTCTGATGAATTTCAAACGAATCTAGATTTTTTTTTAAGAATCAACTACTCACTTGCGTCCATGTAGTTTCCCCATATTCATTAACTCCCTTTACATATGGCGTACTACCGGGTATCCTTTCTTTCGGTTCATTTTCGCTTATTACGCAAACCTCTTCGGTAGGCAAAACATGAATTCCTAACCAAGTCATAAAGAGAAGCGCTCCACGAGGTCCACATGCAATTAAATATGCTCCTATCAAAGCCTCTACACAGTCCGCGATACTTTTATCTGGGATACTGTGCTGCGTGATTAAATTGTAAGGTATGAAGCATCGTAAATTATCTAAATTGTTTGACAGCCTACTTTCGTTTTTATCCAATTCACTTTTCATAATCACAAGTTTTTCCTCAGTCTCTTTAACGAGTTGAGTTATTTCGGTTGGATTCATAGCTTGCAAAGTAGGAATGTCAGCTTGATTCCACAGAGCAGAAGGAACACCAGATTCGATCAATGCTTGCTCAAGTTCCTTGGGGACATAATAGCAAGGAGGGAGCCAATTGTCATGCGGCTCGAATTTTGTTGCTATCATGCTCTCGCCAAGCATTTTTTGTCTGCCGAGTCTGTAAAGATTCAAATTGCTGACCTAAAACAAATGAGCAATTTGACAAAAAAATTACAAGTGTTACTGAATAATCATAACACGTACCTGTTTTGATCTCAAGTGACTGAGTTTCCCTTCGTGAATATTGTCATATGTGCAATATAAATATGTAGTTATAGCATATTTGAGAAATGAGTCACCAATCGTTTCCAATCGCTCCAAGTTAATGCCGTCATTCGCATTTGACATTGTTAAAGCTTGGAGGATCAGACTAGGACTTGGTCCTGAATGACCTTTTAATTCCGGTTGATAATCAAAACTAAAGAGATCGTTATTTAAATAATTTTTTTCATTTGGCTTGTCAATCTCTTTTTTTATCATGCAAGTAGATACAGTAGGCTTCCTATTTAATACTTGGTCAGTAAATCTTTTTACAACAGTTTCTATATAATCTTTGTGTTTATAATTCGGTTCTTTACTTTCAATTTGGCAACTCGACGAATTCTTCCTTTTAATTGCAATTTCAGAATTATAAGATATAAAAGTACCGTCGATCATTATATCATGTTCTTTTCTCTTAGCGAATTCATAATGCGCTTCCTTATGTTTCACAAGTAATAACTCTTCGTCCTTCTCTGTATACATCCAAAAGTTATTATCAAAATTCTTTTCTGTCTCCAAAAGATCCAAGATCTTTTTGTTAATTTCCTGCTTACATATTTGTTTCTCATCTTCTACAGCTTCGGCGATATTTTCACCCATATAAGAGATCTTCAAGCCTCTACTTTCATCCTCACTCTCATCAGATGTGTCAGCAAAGCCATCGCTATATATGTCATCTGATTCGTAACCATCAAAATCAGATTCGTACGTTGGCGAACCATATCGAATATCATTCCAACCGAAATCTTGCGGCAAGACTGTCACATTTAGAGGAAACGATTTCATATTATCCACATCATAATCCATACTCATAGTCACGTCGTTTGACCATGCCATGTCGTTTGACCATGTACCAATCTCCAGCTCATCATCCTTTTGCTCATCGGCAATATCTTCTTCCGTTTCTTCATCGGTTCGTGCGTTGTCGGATTCCAGTTTTATTTGTTTCTCAATCTCATTGCACAATGTGTATTGTTTATTATTTGTGTCTTGGCCAGATATCGTGTTCTGACATTTACTGATATCTATACTGTTTGAAGACGAGTTGTCTTGTGCATTTTCACTTTTAGCCTGCTTCGTTTTCTCCGTTTCCTTTGATCTTTTCAATACCTCTGCCAAGCTCCATCCAAAATCTAACGCCGGCCATTCAAAATCTAGAATAATTTATCAAGTAACTGTAAATATTAATTTCACTCAAGTCATTATTTTAATTGTTAGAAGATTCTCTAATTCTATCGTTACTGTGAAATGTCTATCTTCTCAAAATATAGACAAATATATATATATATGCATAGTATATGCAAATTCCAAGCGATTGCATACCTAAATTCAAATTTTGTTGTCCTAAATTTATCATATATGCCACTTGACATCGTATTTGATTAGCAAGTAATAAAGCATTAATTCTATACAATATGCAGGGTAAGCAGACCGCTTGTCTCCATAAAGACGCTGGAAAAGGATGAATGGCGCATAATTCAGCAACAAGAATTTGTTTCTGCTCTAAATTTTCTCTCTTTGCGCGTTTGGTTTCTTCACTGCTTGTAGGCAATGCAACACCTTTGCGATTTACATATCTAAAATGAATAAATAATTAAATTGGTGTTTAAAAGATGAATGCCTCGATAAATACTTGTTTCACAGGCTTCACCTAGGGGTTAAAAAGTTTAGTCTAGCTGATGTATGATCCACATCTAATAACGATTGTTCTAAATTTTGTATTTGTATGCCATACTTCTTATAGTAATATTCTTCAAAAGTACTATAATCGTGTCCGGGAAAAGAAGACTTTGGATTTAAGTTTGTGCATATTTCCGCTACATAGAAATACTAAAAAGAAGTAAAAAATGTATCGCAAAAGGTCATAAGACGAGATTTTGCACACACACACGCACACGTGCGCGCACGCGCACACACACTTCAATATATTTAATTTACATTTAAATATATACACCTGTGGTTGGTCTTGACTTCTATACCACGGCATGATTACAGCATCGTAATATTTGGATGGATCAAATTTGAAATTTTTTCTATCTTCTTCTGGAATCTTGGTTGGTACCGCATTTCTGTTCTGATAAATGCATTCCAAAAAGTTCCAATCTACGCTAATATCTGACCCTTCACATGTTGCGACTAAAAAGTTAACAAGTATTAAATTCTACGACGGTCTCTCTAAAAGATTTCGTATCTCGAAGAAGAAAAAAAAGAATAAATGGAAAATCATCGATTTTAATATATTTGTAACGTAATATTTTTATAACGTTGTAAAGAAGCTATGCGATTTGCGGGTTATATTTCCCTACTTTGATACATCGTTAAATGCCAACGTTTCGAAAACATTGCAGTTCACTTAATCAAGATGAGAAACAACTTGAGCCGTTTCTTTGTAAAGGAGTCTTCTTTATAATTTCCCTTTATGTACGCTGCTAATGGAATGAACATAAGGGGAAAGAGCTGGACAAATATGAGGGAGCAGAGGATTTTTTATTTTTAGACACAAGTACAAAATATCTTGCTCTTGCGGAAAAGTGCACATTAGAGAAACAGAGGTAATATATTTCAATCTACACATGAAAGAACTACGATGAGACGTTAAATTAAAGCATACTATACAGTCAACTTTGTCTGAACATAACATTGAGACAATTCACCAAATACTTTTTAATAAAACTGTAAATAGCTACCATGACATATTTTTCAAAAAAATATGGAGAGGCCATAGTGATATGCAACATCCCGATAATCTATTTATACGATATATCAAGACAGGAGATAATCCGTAAACCAAGCATAGTTTTTTTTTCAAGAAAATACTCGATGAAAGCCTCAAAAGTATCATATCGTTGTAATTAGCGAAACCAGCTTTATATATATAAATCATAGACTAAAATACATCAAATGTCTATTAATCTCTATATAACTTGTAAGCATAATTATTTCAAAATTAATAAAAACGAACGTATTAGAGAATTATATGAAACGTCTTCATAATGATGTATTTTACAAATTTATATCTTTTTAAATAAAAACTATTTTATATATTAAATAAAAGATATTATATAAAATTATCATAAAACTATAATATATTCATCTTTATTACATGTCTGGAATATATTATCCTTTTAATTTTGACTTTGAAAGGAACAAAAATTGTGTAAAATCGTTAATAATTTTGAGCCATTAATAATTTTAAGCTTCATCTGAAGAATAAAGTTTTAGATTTACATTGTTCGGTTTTCTAATACACATTTATACTCACTTATTTTTACTGGTACAATTATATATGAATTCTCGGATGCATTTGGATCGAAAAGCATTAGATATTTCTGCAATCTTAAAACGTTTGTAAAAGTATAATTAAGGAAAGTGTCAACTCTTTCTATCTGAAACTCGTCCAGGATTACAGTCTTCTTACTAAGTTTTAATTGCACATGAACTTCGCCTGATCTAGTATAAATAGGGAAGGGACACAACTATAAAAGAGAAAGAAATTACATAAAGCACATTAAAAGAATTATAAGTCTTTCTTAAATAAATATTATTATTAGACGAATAGGGAGGGAATCAAAAAAAAAAAAGAAATTATCACCTTAGGTATCTCCTTTAATGTAAGTATGCCAAATCCAATAGCTGATTCTTCAGGGGGATAAATGCGTCTGCCTCGTGTATTTTGTTCTTCAGGTAAAGGACAACTTAGCACCATATTTATATGATACAGATAAGATGGTACTCCAACTATTGGTCTACAATCTGTTAATGCCTCAGCTGTCTGGAAAAAATAATACAAATTTTAAACAACTATAGTTGTTCAACTGTATAATACATTTTAAAAGAAAAAAAATGATAGACTTTTTTATAGTAATATTGTCTCCGTTTTGTCGTCCCTGGTCTAGCTTCTGAAAAATCAGCTCTGCTTTCATCTGGCAAAGCAGGTACCTCTGCATCTTCAGGCTTGGCTTTAAAGTTTTCCTTTCCGATAGGTAACAAATTATCGTCTATCTCGTTTTCTCGATGTAGATCGATGCACATTTGCAAAGCAGCCATACGTCTAGCCATCGCTCTATTCGGCATTGGGTACGACTAAGGCACAATAGAAAAAAAGCTATGATATATTATAAATTACAATACGAGCAATTACATATAGAAGCATTTCCCGAAACTATTGGATGATTTTTTTGCCATGTATGTTTCTCGATCACAAAGCAGAATTTTTTTCTTATAAAATAAAAAATATCACAAAAGACATTATCCAAAAACATAAATAGAGATTAAAATGAAGGAACTTTTACTAGACTAAGTTTAGTAAAAGAAAATATACAATACAATCGTATACTTTACTAAATTACCAAATCATGTTTTAATAAAAATCAAATTTTAATTCAAAATTACAAAAAATTATATTAGTTATTAATATAATTTTATAATTAGTTATTAATAAAAATTATAATGTTAATTCAAACACTACACGAGATTGAAAATAATAAGATTAAAGCAATATGATCTATTGCTTGATATTTCCACTAAACAAAAATCATCTCTGAGACAATCAAATAAACTATGGTTAAAAAATATCTAATGCTACAATATTTCTTATTTTGTATTTCACATATATGTATAACTATTTACCGTAATTACATATTTCAACGGTGAATTTATGGGAAGTCGTAGAAAACAGATATACATCACTATATCATGAATATTCACTGTTTCAATACGCCACTCTGGTGTTAATCTCGTAAAAGTATCGCTAGGTAATTTCGCACAATACCTGCATGATTTAAAACATGTATTTATTACCGATTAAACTTTTTGAATAATGCGATGATACTGTACTCGTACAACTTTTCACTAAGTATATTAATAATATAAAACATTACATTACCTATTAACTAATTAAACGTTACCTATTAACTAGCGAAATGGCAGAATTAAAAGTTACTTTAGGAGCATCATCACCATCAAGTGGTTTGTAATGTGGTATCATTGCAGCATACATATCTGCTTCATTCTCTTCGTCTTCAGTCAGCTCTTTATTAGAACATTTTAATAATAAAGTCTACAAAATAGATTGATGCTCTTCCATTACAATTTTCGACTGAGGTTGGCGCAGATAATGAACCACATTAAAGGTTGATAATAAAACTGGTACGCACTAAAGTTGATGAATAAATCAAATAACACGTATGCAATACTACAATTTGGAAAGATAAGCCCGAATAATATGAATTAAAATTCCCCTTTTTTCTCACTTCAGCCGTACTGTGAATTGCGATAGCAGATGCAAGAAATCACAAGAGCTTTTTTTCCTGCATTACCGAAATAAATTTTTCATTTCTTTTTGGCATCACATGGATTCGATAATGTCAGTGAATAATATATATTTACAACATTGAAACTCTCTTTGTGGATTAAAAAATAATTTTAAATTGTCTATTGTCACATATCGATTGTTACGAGATATGTATGTATGTATGTCTATTCAAAGAAAACAAAATTTAGGAACCTATTCTATAACTTTTAACGACTGTAACTATAATGTTACAGTTGTTAAGAGTTACAAAATAAGCCCCTTAGAAGTGTAAAATACAATGTAGTTTAAATTATACTATTAATTATAGTTGATATTATTATGTATTTACCAATGCAAGATAATCAGAAAAAAGGGAATATTTTATCAATCTGTGCTATTAAATGCAAGTGAATATAAAAAACAAGCAAATTTTACTTCCACATACATATTATAACAAAAAAAATTTATATATTTTCTTGCAATGTCTTAAAATGTCTTAATTCGATGTAGCTGCGTCGAGAGATAATAAGAGCCTTACAAAACACTGAAATTTTATTGAAGTTTTATAAGGAAATTATAAATGAATTTTATAAGTTATACCTTTTCTATATATTGATATTGAGCCAACTGCCATATAAATTCTTTAGATGCTTCTTGTGGCACCAATAATACATGCAAGGCATCCATGGCTCTTGCTCTACTTTTGCATTGTATATATGACTGATAATTCTTCGGAAAGTCATACCTCATTACAAAATTGCATTTTGGAATATCAATGCCTTTAGAACATGTAAGAAAATGATCATCTCTCTATCAAATCATGGTAAATGATTCTTTAAAAAAAAGTGTAGAGTGCAAATACAAAAAAAAAGAAGACTATAAAACGTATCATAAAAATATACAAATAAAAAATATTTATTAAAAATACAAAATCGAACATTTGTTCATAGAAACTTCTTTTTTTTTTGTTCTTCCTGGATCTACAAATCTTTGAAATGAAACTCAATTTAAAAAAAAAAAATTACAAACCTTCTTCCAAGATTGAAGTTGCAATCAATAAGTTGCACTCATGAATTCTAAACCGTTTTAAGACTTCTTCCTGCTTCCTATGTCCCATTTCTAGATCTCTCGAATAACCAACGTCATCAGTATTTCTTTCAATTGTATAAAGAGGTGATAAAAAATGCAAATCTTCGTCATGTTTACATATTTCCTATAAGAAAATCAATATTAAAAAATTGATGCGTTGATACATGATAATTTGTAATAC
The DNA here is from genome assembly GCA_017607545.1 of Acromyrmex charruanus. NCBI lineage: Eukaryota > Metazoa > Arthropoda > Insecta > Hymenoptera > Formicidae > Acromyrmex > Acromyrmex charruanus. Next base: position 6,909,481 of record JAANIC010000508.1, on the reverse strand, counting down.
TAAGATTTATACACATACGCTTAATAAGTAAAATAAAATTTTAGCTGTAAATCCCTTATCCACAAAAATTACTCCACAAAGCAGATCGGGATCTGTACCACTGCAGGAGTAACGTTGCAATTTGAACGTTTTTTTGTAATTATCATCGTTAGATCTCCAATTACCTCCTAACTTTTTCAACTGCATAGGTTTTTCCTGAGTTCTCGAGAAAGAAATATTTTTGTCACTTTTTGTGATACAATTTTTTGAATTAATATCTGAGAAAAATATAATATATTTTTATACATTAAAAGTACAAATATATTATTATATGCTCTTCATGTAAATCTTATAAATTGGAAAAGATTCTTACCAGCACTTGCCTTTTTCTCTGGAGTGGTAGTCTCTTTAGTATAAAAAGGAGTGTAAATTTTTAAGATTTGCAATAATCGGTGAACTTTTGGAGTACTATATTGATATATCCTTTCTTTCTCAGACAAATGTTGAAATTCATTATCACAAAGGGCACTGTAAAAGATCATAATTTTTTCGTGTATGTGTACACACACGTACAAAATTATACAATATCTTAAACTCCCTAACTGCGTTTAGCACATAGGTGTCAATATCGTCATCGTTATTACAATACTTACCGAATTTTTATAAAAACAGATGTTATCATATTTAATAAAAGATAATGTCTCTCGTAAGGAGTTTTGATCTTCAATTTTTCCGTTAAAAATAGCAATGTTAAAGCAGCACGATCGGCACACCATGGTCCAAGAGTTTCTAATATATGCAAAAAATCTTGCATCATCTCAAAGGGCTTTTGTATGGGATCAGGAATTTTTTGAATATCCTCATAAAATTCTTCAGTATAAATTTCCATTGGATCATACCGATGATCACGTAAAAATTCAATTGCATGTGACACACAACTTTTAAGTGTATCATACAAGTCTTTCTTTTCTCCCCTATCATACTCCACAACATACTCTCTTGGTTTTGGACTATAACTGCATATACAAATAATTCTCACATTAGTTTGTCAGTGAAAGGACATTGTCAGCAAATTATTAAACTTACCGTATTATTGACAGAATATCATTAGCGGTTTCTACTTCACACTGGAAAGCAGCCTCTACTTTTTCTATTTCTAAGCCTAATCTTCCAGGTTCTTGTGTCAAATTAAACACTGGTACCGCTAACCCGATTATTCTAGGAACATTGTTGCACAATAGAAAAGTTTGCAGGACAAACTTTAAATTGCTATCTTCAATAGACTTATGGCACTCATCTACTATGACTAGATTTATGTGACATGGTAAAAGTTTGCTTTCTGATATTAATTGTGCATAGACTTTTGATGTTCCAACTAATACCTATAAATATGTATAAAATTAAATGTATAATAAGAAAATACTTGTAATAAATTTTCTTTTAACAATAGATACACAGTAAATAATTTTTTCTTACGTGAGAACTTTCAAAACTTTTGTCAAATCCCTCAAGTACACCAGAATCACACGCTAATACTTTCAGATCTGTTAATTGCTTTATATAAGTTCCTATTATTGTACATTTGTCTGTGTCATTTAATATATAGATCGCTCGTTTTCCACCATTACTTACTAATCTATGCAAGGAAAAAATAGATTCATATTTAACTTATAAATATTGTAATTAATATTTGATTTGAGTATTTATAACGAAATATGTATTAAATTTAATAAACATACTTGAGATACTTTGTATAAATGGGCTATTCATATTTAAACGTTTTGTTACTATTCTTGAAAAATAATAGAGTTTGTTGAAACAAATGGAAACATTTCATTACCTTCTATTGTTGGTAGCAAACTCTTGAATCAATTTTATAGAAAGAAAGGTTTGCTCGGAATTTTTTCCCAAACAAACAATTATATTTTTTTCTTTTGCTGCATAAAGAAGTTCTACCTACAAATAAATGTTACAATGTGTAACATATGTGTGTATGTATGTATATATATGTATATAAAACATATATTGTAAATGTGCAACATACATGCACATACATACACACCACACACACACACACACACACACACACACACACACACACACACACACACACACACACACACACACACACACACACACACACACACACACACACATAAATATGTATGTATGTATGTATAACTCTCAAACTTTCAATCATATTAAAGTCATTAAAATTAAAGTATTTATTACCTCGTACTCCCTGGGAGTAAAGGATTTTGTATAGACTTGGTCATTTAGTGGAAATGCCATGGAATCTACTAGTATTTCTATAATTATTACTCGCAGTAATAAAATAACAGTTCCCTGATAATTATTAAACAATTTTTACCATTCAGTAATGATAAAATTCGCAAAAGCACAACACCATTTTATCTAAAGTGCCTGTTGTCGGGTAATTACACATTGCATTTAAAACTTAAGATTAAGTTAGGTTAGGTTAGGCCAGAACGAAACCTGAGAGCGGCCATCCCGGCTTTTTTGTGTGACGCTTGGAAGCCCAGTACACTAGCGACACTAAAACTGGTTCTACACTAAGCCGGTTCTACATTAGTTGCAAGCTGATTGCAAGTTTGTTGCAACAGCCAATCTGAAGCTTGCATTTTGAAATTAACGTTTTATATTGGCTGTCGCAAGAAACTTGCGATCGGCTTACAACTAATGTAAAACCAGTTTAATATCAATTTTAAGTTGGTTCTACATTAGTCGCATCGCAGCGTCGTAAGCTTGTCGCAAGCGGTCCAATCACAGTCGAACCAGCTTGATGTTTATTGGACCGCAACGCTTGCGACTTACACCCTAAGGACTTACACCCTAAGGAAATCACACGGTATGGAAAAGGACAATCAATTAGCGCTATTTAGAATAACGCAGAATAACGCTGATTGGTTGCTTCTATGACGCATTTTCTATTCCTCAGTTGTTTTCCGTACCGTATGATTTCACCCTTAGGGTGACGTTCCATGACGCGTATCGTCATAGAAGATACGCGCATATTCGCGTATAGAAGAATTCAATGGGTGCATTCAGTACTACAACTGCTCACTAAGCGCTCAGTCAGCTCTTACCTTTGATTGGCACATTCCGTTAGATTTAAAAATATAGATCAAACAGATACAAGAACTCACTGAGCGCTCAGTGAGTAATTATAGTACCGAATGCACCCAATAAATCACTGGTCTAGTTTCCACCGAGAATTTAAATCAGATCAGAATGTAAAAATAAAATATAATTCTAGTATTCTAGTAAAATTATTAAAATCTGCAGGTTAGGAACTCCGCATAATAAAAAGAACAGGGAACAGAGAACAGAGAATAAGAATTTACCTATCAGAATCTATCAGAAATCATATATTGTGGAATACACAGTTTCTGATAAGTTAGCGGATCGCCAATCTGCTTATGCACGATTCGCTGCATAGGACATAAGGAACAAAATTGTCGCGTTCCATCGTAAAATGGTGGAACAAGTCAATTAATCGGATCCTTCGATACGCGAATACGCGCGTACGACGATAACGGACAACTTGTATCGCCATATGCACGAAAGTGTCTAGGGATATTGCAATTGGAAAGCACTCATTGCAACTGGAAAGCACCCATGGACGAGGCCGTCAAAAAGCGTGTTCAAAAGTGGTCACCTGAATTAGGTTCGATCGAGATGTCGCTTTTGTTCCACGATACTTAAGGATTGATTCTGTATATTGAAATGAGATGAAAATTACAAAAGTGAACGAATTTATTAGAATACTAATAATTTCATTGGTCAACATCTAGTAAATTTGCTTATTTTTGTAATTTTCACCTTGTTTGAAGATACAAAATCGACCCCCTAGAGTCCCTTTAGTAAAGAATCAAGTCATAAGGAGTATCAATCTCTGATTGGTCAGATTTCGAGTCCCTTTAAACGCCGCCATTTATAGATACTTTCGATACGGTAGTGAATCTGTGTGAGCAATTCATAGATTTGGTGTGAGCAATTGTTTCATGGTGTAAAAGGCGCGAACGCGAAATCGGTCTATCAACTGTTAACCATGGAATTGTGCTGTTTGCGGCCACCCACTGTTGCGGCAATGGCGTTTTTCCGATCTTATGTCTTAACTGTTAACTTTAAGGGACTAATAATAAAAGGAACAAGGCGCATAATAAAAGGAACAGGGAATAGAGAACAGAGAATTTCAATCTATCAGAAACTGTGTATTCCACAATACATGATTTCTGATAGGTTGAAATTCTTATTCTCTGTTCTCTATTCCCTGTTCATTTTATTGTGCGGAGTCCCTAATTCTTATTAGAGGAACTTTAACGACATCGTTATCGCAGTTTGCATGGTAAGTCATACCAATTTTACATGAAGAATGCTTCATTCTTCATGCAATTCTAATGACAATTTATGTGAATTTACGTCTTTCTGTTATTATCAGAGCATGCTAATGAATAACATCCCTATTACCTTAGGTTATGTGTGTTCGGTTGTGTGTGCGTAAACGTATATGAGAGGAGTTTTGCGAATCGAACGCCACCTACCGAGCACCAATATTAATTCAGAAATCTGGAGGTCGATTCTGTAACTCGAAATGAGGTGAAAATTACAAAAGTGAGCAAATTCACTAAAATATTCATAATTTAATTGGTCAATAACTAGTGAATTTGCTCACGTTTACAATTTTTATCTCATTTTAAGATACACAATCGACTCCTTGATTTTGATCACACTTTTCAAACTCTAGTTCGGTCTCTTTAAGCGATGTCCACTGTGCTAGAAATCTGCCCGAGATCTCGAACAGAGAAAAAATTAACAAATCATATTTGATTGCATGACCATTGCGATTGGTTAATTCTTTCTTCATCCGAGGTCTCGGACTGATTTCTAGTACCGTGGACACAAGGCTTTAGTCTTCATCCTCCATGGCTTATACTATGGCACTAGTGCGTCATATGTTAATATCCATTTCTTCAGAGGGCAGTAGTGCGCATTTTGCAGTTACAAGAAAAAGGTTCTCACGTCCTCTTTCAGGTTTCTCTCTAGTATAAGTTTTTTTTCAAAAATAGAGGTCCCAGCGTCCCAGCCTCCAGGGCGGGCCATCTTTAATTAATCATCTTATCGATGTCATTGCATGTTATATCGATGAATAAGACATTCAAGATATTTAAAAATAATCAGCAGTTTTTATCTCATTTATTTATCCTCCTATCATAATGCCTATATTCTCAAAAGCTCTTTATCGTGTGTATTAAGAACCAAAATATATTACATAAATTTTACATGTTAAATTGTTTAGCAAGAATATTTTTTCAAACATGTAATTATATATCAAAATCATCCAATATATTACAATTTTATTACAGGCACTTGAATTAAAGAAGCTAATCTTTTTAGGATATAGAATACAATTGAAATATATCGTATACAAAGTTTTATAGTTGCTTTCTTAAAATATACTATTTATTCTTATTTTATGATTATTTCTGACATTACTGTCAAAACATTTTGTTATCACTTTCATATTATACTTATAAAGAATCATAGTTTAGAATTTAGAATAATACTGATACTTTCTTGCAATGTTAGTACAGTTTGTAACAATATACTAATGTTCTGATAATGTACTGTGAAAGATACAGATAAAAAATAAAGACATTCTTGATTCCCACATACAGATATTAAACATTTTTACAGTTCTGACTTTAAACGCACGTGTATAAATGCATATAAATGCACAAGCATCTTTCAATATCACCTGTTATAGATATATAAAAATATCTCAGTCTTTTCCAAACAAATCATCGTTCCATACTATTACACCTTACAATATTTATTCATATATTTTTATTCATTCACTAACTCACTCAATATAGTAAAATTATAAGCTTCACTTAAATGAATTATTTATCAACTTTTAACTTAATTATCTTACTTATGTTTATAACTTGTCTAATTTGTCTTAACTTTAACTCGTCTGACAAAAATAGTCATGTTTATTTTAGATCTCTTTAAGCATAAAATCATAGCTCCTACAGCGTGGACATTGAACATGATCATGTAGAAAAACAATCTGTAAAATAAGAGAAAGTTGAGGATAATAATATTAATATGATAGCACATTAATAATATATTATTTAAACTTAATTAAGGCTGGATTGTTTAATCTTTCGGTAAACTTCAGCTCACTGTCTAACTCTCTTACAAGGTTCCATCTTCAGCTGAACCATATAGTAATTTATCTATTGGATAAACAAAAGAGTAAAAAGTAAAGAATCAGAGCATAAAAGAGTAAGAGAGTGAGCTGAAGTTTACCGAAAGATGGAACAACCCAGCCTTACTCTTTTATGCTCTTATTCTTTTACTCTTTTGTTTATCCAATAGATAAATTATCACATAGTTTATCTGAAAATAGAACAATCGGCCCTACATATTATAATATTGTTTTATATCTTCAATAATAAAGTAAGATTAAGAGACAAAAAGACATAAAATATTGATGCGAATAAAATAATAACCTTAGGATGTTGGGGACAACAATATCTTACTCTTCCTCTAGTCCAAAATCCACAACCGTTGCATATAATATGAGAATGTGGTCTATAACAAATGCATTCTGATGATACACTTGAATTTGGCATATCCTTCGCAGTAATCCTTGCGTTATTCCTTATTATATATCCTGATTCCATGTTTACGAGTAAAACCTACAAATATTAAAGTAAATGAAAATGCACGCGCACACACACACACACACACACACATATATTACTTATCGCATCCATTTAAAATACTGAACATGAAACGATAAACATGTACCACACACAAATTGGCACAAATCTCTACAATCCTACACTAGATTTACTACTCTTCTTCTTCTCTCTGAAAATGACGCTCGTATGATCACGTTTACTGTCCACGCAGCTTAAACCTTCAAATGCCCTTAGATTAATACAGACGAGAACAAAACAAACAACATCGAGTGAAGTATGCATCGAAACTCGCAACGGCTCGACCGTTTTACATTGAGACGTTTCAAATTTAAAATTACAAATTTAAAATTATATATCCATTTGATATTAAAAATATTAAAATAGAACATGTTTAATCCAAAATTGAATATTAAAAATAATAGTTATTTAAAATACACTAAAAAGTTGAAAATCTAAAAAGTTAATGAAAAAACAGATCGAATGATCGAGTCTACTGTTGGAAATGGAAAAATTATACAATATCCACATATAGATGAATCTCATATATATCTAATTGTCATATGACATGTACATACATAAAACAAAATTATAATATACAATATATATATATATATATATACATATATATATATTGTATATTATAATTTTGTTTTGTGTATGTACATGTCATATGACAATTAGATATATATGAGATTCATCTATATGTGGATATTGTATAATTTTTCCATTTCCAACAGTAGACTCGATCATTCGATCTGTTTTTTCATTAACTTTTTAGATTTTCAACTTTTTAGTGTATTTTAAATAACTATTATTTTTAATATTCAATTTTGGATTAAACATGTTCTATTTTAATATTTTTAATATCAAATGGATATATAATNATACATAATCTATTTTATGTTTGACATCGCAATTATAGACAATATATAGACAATAATTATCTTCTCTTTCTTATTAAAAATTACTATTATTATTACGTTAACTTTAATTAATACACACGATTGGATCATATTTGTCTTAACCATTTTTTTTCCTTTAAATATATTGGAAACACTTGCTAAATACAATGATTTATATTATTTTCCTAAAAAAAAACTTTACGTCTAGTTAGAGCATAAGTTTCATTATGCATAGTATCGGCTCCCAGCTCCCGTTAATCTTCTGTTATTCTCCGACGAGAACGTTTTAGAAACTCATCTTATATATTTTAATCATTATAAAGGCCTTCATATAAAAGTGTAACGAATGTAACTCACTTTTTGCAAAACTAAAATTTTTTTTTTTTATTTTCAATTGATTTCAATTGGTTTATGTTGCAAAAATTTCACCAACTACTAAAAAAATTGAAAACGAAACGATATGCGTTAAATATTATAAATAATCTTAAAAAAAATCTAATACATTTGTAAAGTTTAAAAATATTCAAATAAAAATTCAAAAATGTTTTTCCTAATTAGTTGGTTTTGTAACACAATGATAAAATACATTGTTTATATAATGTAAATGTAATAAACGGTTTAATTTATATCTCATTTATGCACTAAAAAATATTATTTTTTAATTATTCAATAACTAAAGTTTTTGGACAGTCGACACTTGAATTATTTTTTTCCTTTGTAAATTGGAATTGTCAACTTTAAAAATATTGCAACATATATGTAAGAATCAAAGTATATGTAAGAATCATTTAATAATCTTTATATATACTTATAAAAATGATGAAAATTAATCCGGGATACGGAAGACTCATCACATATATGTATACGTATCAAGGGATAATTAATATTTCTAAAAAAATTTTCAAAAATCAAGTCGAAACATTAAAAATTAACACACATAAGAGAAATTAGTTTGAATGTACATCTATTTTTTATTTATATCTTTACATAACAAGATTAACATAGTTTTTCACTTTATCCAATTTGTGTTCTCTTTCTTTGATCTTATAGGCGATTAAAAGAGAAAAGATCACATACGTATTTAATATGGATAGTTCTTTTCTTAACATAGTAAAGTTTAATTTAACTTTTTTCTGATTTAAAATACTTTTGCTTATTAAAATGAGAAAATCATGTAGCATTTATATTGAAAAATCAAGTCCGTGTAATGAAAAAAAAATAAGGAATACTTCTCAATTTTTTAATCAAAGTCGTATAGCGAATCTCAATAGACTTTACTTTCACATAAGTAAACATACTCACACACACACACACACACACACACACACACACACACACACACACACACACACACACACACACACACACACAAACACGCGCGCGCGCACAGTTACATAAACATAAAAAGATATTCCATAAAAATATATCAGCGTTTATCTTTTAAAATTCGAATTTTACTTTTATAGAATGTACATTTTACGACACTATCCCGTGAAGTTATGAAAATTTGTTTGCAATAAATGCCTTAATTTCTACTTTGTCATAACGTATGATCAATTGCTAGCAAGTAAAAATTTGTTTGTAATAAATGCCTTAATTTCTACTTTGTTATAACGTATGATCAATTGCTATTTGAACATAAACATTTTCAAAAATCTCTTTACACATTCGCTTTTTCAATGTTTTCTCAAATTTCGATTAGAGAGAAAATAGTTGGAGTGTACTTATCTTTTTCATAATTAATATATGTTCAGAATACGTATATATAATATATTCCTGAGAACCATTATTAATTAAAGAAAACGTTCTTTAATTAATAATGGGTAATTAATAATCTTCATATTGTGCTTGCTACCGTCACTTTACAAAAAAATCAGACAATCTGATATCTTGATAGTGGGACTATAGCATTTATTTACAACTTATATGATATGGAAGACAAATCGCATAAAATCAATATATTTGAATACGAAAAGAAATAAATATCCAATTCTAATATTTATATATAGTTTGCACTTGAGTACATTTGTTTACATATACGTGGATACGTGTAAAATATTCTTTGTGTCGGCTCTTAAATTACTTCAAATGCAGAGACACTTAGGTACACACGAAGTATAGAAAATTTTCATACACCTTTTTCTTTAAAAAAAAAGTTTGTCAGAACATACATACACGCACGCACGCACGCACGCACACACGCACGCACGCACGCACAATGTTAAAATGGTTAAAATAATGTTTATTTACATATAACTTTTCTCGACTATTTCATATGTATAAAAGCATTTCAATATTCAATTGGCATTTGTTAAAAGTGTGATTATTCTTTTCCTCTTTATTTCGTGTTCTTTAGATTTCGTCATTCATATTAATTAACAAAGTAATTTTTACGATAAATTTTTATGTAAATAAAAGTAAAGATTTAAGAGATGGTTGTAGGTTAATGCAAATATGGTAACATAACTGTGCACGTAATCAAATAATATAAAGAAAATAACGTGATAGTTTCAATTTCCATAGAATGATTTAACTCTATTGATTGTCTTTTGAAAGAATCTCGCACTAATCATATGGAAAATTGGGTCCCGATAAAATTAGTTAGTTTTCATATATCATATAGTCTACAATGTTATGAATAAGTGTGATAAAACACAAGGTTCAATAATGGATAGTTTTTGAGCTAGGTGTATAAAAGATGTAAAATTTATGCTCGCATTTTTGATAGCACCTTTCATACATCAAAAATTATCATTATATTACATTATAGAGCCTTATGTCTGTGAATGATTTCTCTTACTTTCTCTTTTTTTTATTTTTCTATTCATCTATCTGTAATGTCCTCATCTTCAACAGCCTCAATACGTATGTAATATGATTTTGTACGGATTGAACAAAAAATTAGCGGATTAAACATTTATATGTATCATTCTTAGCAATAAAAAAAAGAGAAAAAATGATTTCGCGCAGTTTAAAAACAAATTTTAATTATAGCATAGATAAATTTATAATTTTCATATTCTATTTGAGAGTAATATATTATTCTCTTTAATGAGATAGAAAGACTTTTAGATAAAATATTATCTCTGAAAGAGAATTTTGTATTACAAAAATAAATCGCGCAAAAATACAGGCCAGGCAAGAATACAAAATTTTATTGATTAAAAAAAAACGCTATACTATCCGCATTATTATATTAGATTTTAATAAAGTCTGCCTCTTATTAAAGAATATTTCAGTATATATATTCAATATTCTGCAATATATATCTTCAAAATCTTTTCCAATCAACAAATATATAATTTCTAATCAGGTACACGATATATAACAATATGTATTACGGGCGTAGCACGAGATCTCTAGAAAAATTGATTTAAAACAATTTGCTTGGCACGCCATTTACGGAACTTTTGAATAACCATTCGATTCACACGGTTCAATTGATTCGCAGAATAGAAACGCACTACACGTTCGTATTTATAATGTATGTGTGTACAATGTACATACATAATGTGACAGATAATGGATTGGACCACATAGAGAACTTCCCCTTCTACTTCTATACAACAAATATCGTTTTGTATTTGAGGCGGAATATTATTTATTTATTGATAAAAATTATATTCGATTAGATAAATAAACGAATCATTAGCTTAAATGATTAAATATTATTCATTTAGATAAAGTGATAATTCGTTCGAGATGATCAAATATCGATTATCGTAACAAATTCGATGTATCACTATCTTTTACATTAATTAAATATTATTTATTAAGATGAAACACAGTCACTGAAAATCAAAATGCGGTACTAATGATATAAAATATTCCTTTTCCTCATTATATTGCAATTTGAAAACACTTTGCACTCCAATCCAGTATAGTGCCGCACATATCTGATAATCAAAACAGTCTTTACTTAAGAAACATCGAGCTTTCAAATTCTCAGAGGGATATGATTTTAATCTCATTCAAAGATTAAAAATATAAATTACACTTTGAATTTAATATAAGAAGTATAAAGTATCAAAGTACAAGTATGATAGTATCAAGTATTGAAGATAAAAAAGTGTAAGAGTTGTGCAAGTAAAAAAGTAGTATATAAATAGCTGTATACATTAAATAATATTTTAAGCATACGTTGCCTCTCGCGAAAAAAATGTTAAAATAAATTATAACAAATTATGGTCCATATAGTACTAATTACACGAATAACTTGGTTACATTATCGAGTAGCACATTATAAATAAAAGAAATTATTAAAAACATACATGAGACTTATTTGACAATAGTATTTCATACGTTTTGTTAATTTATATGCGATATATCTGAAATATAAAAATGTCCTGCGTATTATATAGCTTTCGCACTCTCTGAAATCTTGTTTTTCTCTTTCTTTCTTTCTCTTTTTATTATACAATAGAGAAATTTTCAAATTCTTTCGAGAATTTCAAGTTCGACATCGCGATAAATATCTCTAGTGCAAACACGCGAGGAAATTCGCAGACTCTTATTTATCTTCTAAACGATTCAAACTCTAACGCCAATACCGTTATCGCTTTTGATTTCTGATACGATGTCAAACGTAGGAGTGCAGATATCGGTGGGTGTGGGAATAGCAAGAGGCGCCAGACGCGGGTTCCTCTTAACCGGCGGCGGTTCCTTCAAGATGTAATCCATGCAGGGTCTGACGCACAATCTGTTCGAATGTACGGCCGGTTCTACTCTAAGAATCGTGCAGGACCGCGTGGAGGGATGTCTGACACGGTGCACCGATTCCGTAGATCTACTTTGAAAAGCTGCTTCTACAGCACACCTCTTCAAATTCATCGTTGACATCGAATTGTACGCCAATGCGTCCCGCTCAGAATCGGGCGTAAAGACCGGCTCGTAGCTCTCCTCGAAAGACGTGAATATATCCGAGTCAGGCATGGATGGCGCGCTGAAGAAGGACTCGCGCAGAGATGACGTCAGAGCATCGGGACACATAAAGGGGTCCAGGGAGGTGAGATCGTTGAGATCGCTGCCGCTGTTACAAGTCTGAAAGTCGTTGACCGAATAAAACAATGGGAACGCGTTTTGATGCTCCATCGCGGCGTTCGATAAGACTTCTTGGCTCCTAGAGGACTCGGACCACTTTGAATCGGATGGACGTCTTGAGCTAAACCTGGTGGAATCGTGCTCGGCGAAGATGGGTTCCGATAATCTCGTGTCTTTACTTTTGTCCGAGTTCCTCAGCAATGCCTCGAAAAGATCGATCGGCTCCAACGTCGACGTATTACCGGAGGATGGAGGGTCGCTCCTTTGACTCGGAATTTGATCATCACTTTGTTCGAACGGTTCGCTCAAGTCCTCGATATTTAGTAACACGGTCGGTACTATAGGAATTGAGCGTCTCATGGGCTTCTGATTGCTTCTTTTATTTATAGGCCATCTAGTGCGTTGCGCGACGTCCACGATAGATCTCGGGATCTCAAGACTCTGCGTCTCTTCGGCCTGAAGAAATGCCGCGGGAAGAGGATCTATAGGACTCGGCGGTTCCGAGTGTATCATCGGAACAATCAACGAATCCATCAAATTGGAAGGCTCCAACAGAGTTACTCGGTGCATCACTGGATCGCCGATTGCATTAATCGACTCGGAGTGTTTCAACGCCTCCAACTTTCTATGAGTTTGCGTCATGGTTTTGGCAGTAAAATTTATTATGTGCGCGGGTGTGCGCGTATTTCTCAATGGTGAGTCTAGATTAATAAGATTGGCTAATTTGTTCGATGTAATAGTTAGGTGCGGGAGTGCGCTTCGCTTCAAGGTATCCGTCTCGCAGCTTGTCTTGACGTTATTAAGCGTCGACGATGAGGAGGAGCAGCCATTTCGCAGTCTGTGATTCGGATTCACGCGTCCGAAATGGCGAAACTTGGGTCGCGGGCGAGAAGAAGTCTTGCTAAAGCCTTCTCTCTGTTGATCCTCCATCTGTCGGCAGAGCATCATTGCGTGCCTCGCTAATGCGTTCTCGTATCCGTGATTGAGATTTTGCACGGAATAACCGTATCTTTCCGTGTCGTTATCACTTATCGGAAAGAGTCTCGTGCTTACCTCGGAAGCATGCACCGTTGCCGCTCCGAGATTCGATTCTGACATGGTCAAGTTTGGATTCCGTCTTTGATAGGCAACATTATTTACGCGGTACATTACTTGGTTCGAGTTCTTCGTGTCTACTATGGAAGTATCGACATTTAGTATCGGATCCGATAGGGCGTTCAATTGAAGAAACTTATTGCTGTGCGAGCCGTCGCTTTTCAAATTCTGATAAGATATAAATTTCTCCGACTCGAAAATCAACGGCAAATTATTCCCATTTATTCGTTTGTGATTCAATCGTCGGAGATGCCTAATCTTGTTGAAAGTCGGATCCAGCAAATACTTGAGATTTTTTATCTTGTCAATATTGTGATTGGAGTCGATAATGTGATTCCGGTCGATGATGTATCTTGGCTCGAGCATTTTCGTCAGGTCGTGAATATTTTCCTCAATGATGTCGCCCGGTCGACTGCTGCAGGACGCAATACGCTCGTTGTCATGTTTCTCGAGCGAGATATCGGTGTGTCTACCTGATATTTCTAAGCATTTATTCTTATAAAGAGCTTTATGCTTGGTAGTAGTAAAGCAATCCTCTACGGGTGGATGCCGTCTGCTTTCGTTACTCTCTTCATCATAATTCACCTCGGCCAGTTCAAGGTTCGTGTTGGTACCGCATCTTGTCGGTGAACAGCCGTACTGGCCCGGCATCACACCAAACAAAGCGACCAGATCTTGAGCAATTTTTCCGGCAGCGATGCGCATCTCACCATGATGAAAAGCATAGATCCATGGATTCACGCCGCTGTGCGCAAGGATTGGCAAACCTAGCCACACCACCGCCCATTCCGATAGGATGTTGCTACCATAGAAAATGTCCACCAGCATGCAAGTCTAGAAAAAGAGAAAAACCATGTTAGAGACTGCCCTTAGATTGCCTCGTATGTTTATTAACATTTTCTTGCGATTCTAGATCTGTTTCTTATTCCAACTAAACTGCACTACAACTCTTTTTCTCGCTTTCGCTAAATATCAAACATGTACCTATCTCTTACTTTAAATTCCAAAAGTGTACACTAGTATACTAGTGCAGCCAGAAAACAGACCTTTCATTTATTTGCAACTGCTAGAATTACAATTACATTATATGTAAAGAGAATTTGTTTTTGCAATTTTCTAAGTTATTGTATATTAAAAACGGAGAAAAAACGATTCGAAATAACGAAATGGTTTGATATAACTTGCTTGCCGCATCAGCTCATTCGAATCTGTCTTATTTCATCCGTATAAAAATTCATTGTGTATCGCGAATCCTTTTAGATGTGATAAACAATTATGCAAGAGAAAAATAAAGATTATTTCTTTCAAAGGGGAGAATGAGAGTATCTCCTATATACAGAGTGTTCGTGGTAATGACCGCATAATCCGCAATTTTTGCAATAGATATTGTAATTTCTAAAGATTGTCGAATAAACGGGTAAAATCGATTAGATAAGACACTTAAGATAGTTTACAAAGTTCTTTATAAAATATCTTAAAGATTTTTCTTAAAGAACTCTTAAAGATATCTTACGGTTACCTTATGCATCTATTGTTTAGACATTTTGTTGACATTAGATAATGAAAAAAATTGCGAAAATTGCAAAATGGTAGAGGACAATAGTTTAGTCCGCTCTACTTATCCATGAGAGATTATGTGGTCATCATCACAGATATCCTGTGTATTCCATTATAATTTGCGGGTACATACAAGATGTTCTAGAAATTGGTGACCAAACTTTAGTATCGTATTCCCTAAGGATGAAGGAAGGTCATGTAAACATAGGTCCGGAAAGAATAGGTCTTCCTTTTTGAGATGTAAACTTTTTATCTCAAAAGTTTACTTTACACAAACAGATACTGTACAAAATACATAAATACAAAATAAATATTGTAGAGCAAGTGATATTACAATTATATGAGTTTCTATCTAAACGTTACATAGTTAAGATAACGTTAGATTAGTTAAGATAATCACCTAACCAAGATGATTTATTCCAATATTGCGCAAGTGGGCCGATATTCATTTCATGTATGGACGAGCTAACGAAAACTTCAGAAAAGCTCATCGTCGATGCGAAGCGTATATCATGACACACAAGGAAGTCATTTTCAGCTCAATTTCTTTAAGTTACAAATCTTTAAAATATTCTCTCCTAAACAAAAAGTGTTTATATCTTAAAAAGAAAGAATTTCTGGACCTATAATATTACATTTATTTATATGATGTATTTTTTCATTCTTAGCGACATTAGAATATGACACTAAAGTTTGGCCCCACCTATTTCTGGGACACCCTGTATATTTCACGTATTGTACCAATATAATTTACACAACGTGATCGACGCACATGATTCTTTAGTTAATTATTATTATTGCTATTATATAATTGAACACTTTGAACTAAATTTCGCCTACCTGATTTAATAAACTTCCACGTTAAAAAGAAATTCAATGCACTGGAAAAAACACTTGTAATATTTTCCCATTTGCTCTTTTATTCACGAGGCAAGATTCATATAAAAAGTAACAAAAAAATCACCAAGGAGTACCATTTCTCTCCTTTCTTCATATCTAGCAATGCAGTAAATATGTCTTATCATTTAATAATTTTACAAGTTGCATCTTTTCGTCGTTCAATGAAATCTTTGCTCCCTTGTGAAGATAAGATGAAACAAGTTGAAGTCAAGGGAACTTTAATATCGCTTTCCCCAATGTCTGTTCCCTAAATCACCTAATAAAAATTTCAAAAAAAATCAATATATTGATATTTAATCTCGTAAGCTTACCTCATTGTTGTAATACCAAACAGAAAAATGTTGAGAAAGAAATATATTGCTTTGGAAAAAAAATATTCCTTTATAGGTATGTACGTATTTCTTCAAGTTCTTTCTTGGTAATAATATTTAATGAAGCGAATACGGTCACGATATGTCTTTCAAATTTATGTTTTCTCTCTTTCACGTCTCTTCATTGAACATTCTTGTGTTGATCTTTGTGACATAAATAGAAGATACGGAACTTTTTCTTTTGCAATTTGCATAGGAGAAATATGCATGTGCGTTTTGCTAATGTGACCGTGTCTCATTAAAAAAAAAAGAAAAAATTTTTCTATAAAACAATAAATCTGTTAGTCACTTGTGATAAACGTTCAAAATTTGAAGTATGCCCGTAATTTAGTTGATAGGTACAATATATAATAAAGTCACAAAAATATGAAGCAATAGAATCAACACTTTAATAGATTTAAATTTCTTATTTCTCCGGTATAGGAAGCATATGGCAAACACGGCGACAGCAAAATGTCAATCCACAGCAACATGTAAATATTACAGGGGTTTAATGATTTTAATCCATCTGTAGGGGGGCATACCTTTTTCACCCAAATAAAATTTCATTCTCAAATTTCTTTGTGTAGCACAAATTTCAATTTTTATTAAGTAAAGGTTTTAAATAACAACGTTGAATTAAATACCTATTTGGCAACGTAGCAGAGATGCTGAAAAATAATTCTGAATTTTTTTAGATTTTTTTGAAGTCTAGAGCGCAGTAACATTAAAATTTTAGCTAGACAAAAAAAGATTCAGCGAGTACTTGTGGAGTAAGTAAACATATGTGTGCCTACGAAGAATATGAGACATATGTAACTCCATAATACTGTAGTCAGTGTGTACAGTTTGAAACTTGAATTTTACACATATCAATGTGATGTAAATCCAAGAAAGAGAGTTATATATTCCTTCCGCAGTAATGGAAGCTCGCACTCACTTGAAATGGAAGCCACAGAATAAAAAATGCGCCAACCGTGACTGCTAGGGTTTGTCCATAACGAGGTAGTGCCAACGTCTGCGTTTGATGTCTAAACGATAATTCCACTGTGTAAATCGCACGTGCATGTGCACGCGCAACAAGATAGACGTACATGTAGCAACCCAATAGAACCAGGGCGCTCGGTGCCCAAACTGCTACGACCAGAAACACTCTGACTGGTGGTAATACGGCCGCATCGAACCTGCAGTTTCCGCTACAAGATAAATTAATATCAAAGATTATTCGTCCTAGAATTATTAATCTATGATATTGTTCAATATCTTTCCAATATTAAATATTTATATTCTTTCTTTGTATTTTTATTTATTATATTTATTTTTTCCAATATAATAATTCATTAAATTAAAACGGAATTTATAATTGTGGTAATACTGTACCGATCTACTGTACAAGTTCGTGTGCTTTACCAGCTTTACTGCAGGCAATGAGTCTTACTTATTGTTAACTCACATTAAAAGTAAGGTTATAAACTACTGTATTGTTGTCAGTAAGGTAAGCAACTTATATAATGATGTCATTATCTAAGTACTAAATATATAAAATATTCACATGAGTTTATACATGTATGTATAATATATAATATTATATACTAAGACGTTTTTTATTGCTGCACTCTCTCTGGAACTGATGCAATAATTATTATATGTGCCAGTTCAAAAAAATAGTTAAAAAACAGACCTTTTGATTCAGTATAAATATCGTGTAAAAATGGAAAGCAACCATTGCTCCCGGATTAGCCGATTAACGGCGAGAAGTAATACGCAAATCAGAGCGAGAGCGATTAAATTAAAGTAATAGAAAAACTGCGATATGTCGCGTCGATTACTCAGCATTATGATCGCTCAGCGTCATTGGGAATTCGCAGCAAGTATATATAATATAAATTTTCGATTATACCTATATTCCACTGAGCCGGAAGCGGGCGGGACGGGGCCGGGGCGGTTACAATTAATTAGGCGTTGATTTGACTACTGTTGTAGCTGAAGTTGCCGCCGCGCCGCAACCGATTATCGATACCGAACTGTACCGAATAGAACGGATGAAACTCGTGTGGTTTGGCGACGCGCTTTTGTAAGTATTTAATACTGCATGGCATATATAATCGCAATGAATTCAACTCCGTAATATTTATCGATCACACATTGTAAATACTGTACTGCACCTCTGCAATCTGCGCGATGGTAATCAACGGTAATTCGCTGAGCCGCGTCTGCGCCATCTCGCTCGCGCCGGCGAAATTCATTCGACTGACATAGGGTATGGTCAATGCGATGCTGCAAACGCTTTGAAGCGTTTTTTAACTGGTCAATTTGTAAAATTCTTTTTTCTAATTGGTCAAATGCTTCAAAGCGAGACTTTGTTTGTAGCGAGACTTTGATCACAGTCATATAATAATGATAAAGACATTCGCGCCGCGCTCGCGCCGCGCCGCAATCAAGCGCAGAAATCAACCAAACTCGGCGCGCGTTGACATATTTTCGTATATATCGCAAGCTGATTGTACGACTCTTTACGTTAAGTCAGAAATCCAAACAGGTGAATCTTTCAAGAATATCACAAGCGTACTCTGCGAATGTATCTCTTCGATGATTCGATGATCATTTGTTCGCATTTTATAATAATATCGTGCCTAAAATGCGCGAATAAACCACCAAAAAGTAGGGAACACTTTCAAAAACGCCCAAAATTGCACATTTTCAGATCACCGGAACGTGATGAAAAATCATCGCAAAAAAATAAAAAAGTCTTTTAAAGCTTGAAATTTGGATCTGGCCATTTTTCAAAAAATTTTCTATCTTTATAGTTCTGTATTTTAACAATTAATAATCAGGTTTGGCTTCAAAATGCGCCACTAATTGGTCAAAAAAAATCATAAGAAAAGTTTTAAAAAAACATTTTGTAGGTTTAAAAGGTAAAATTCTGTCTACTTTATAATACGACTTATTGTAAATTTTTCGAAAAAAAATTTTTAACCAAATTACAGACTGTTGAATGTACATACATACATTTGTGGAACGTAACAATGTCATCTTTGTTAAGATACAAAATTGTAAAGATAGCAATCTTTTGAAAAACGGTTAAAAGCGTGTTAAAATGCAAACTTTAAAATTCCTTTTTTATTTTTTTGTCTGCAATGATTTTTCACCGTGTGTCTGATAATTGTGCAATTTTGAGCGTTTTGAAAGTGTTTCCTATTTTTTATTGAATATGCAATATATTTAATAGATTATACGCGTCTGCATACTTTATATTATGTTACGTGTAATGTAAAATATACAATAGATTACATTTATTCACATTTAATATATTTACAACATAATATATTTACGCTAACCAAATATAAAAGATCTATTTGTTAAATATAATTTTATAAGTTCGTTAATAAATATTTAATCTTTGAAAATAATTTAATATTGATATAAATAATAATATTTGATGTGAAAAGGATATAAACGTGCAGATTAAAATGTGCGTTTTATTGTAGATAAAAATGATTGAAGTAAAAACTATCAAGTAAAATTTATATAAGTATAATTTTTATATTTATTTTAAAAATATTCGATGTGATGTCTGCCGATTAAAAATTATATGTAATTTTATACGCGGGATTAATTATATTATATTAGGAATTAATAATATTATACTTTAGTTATTATCCTCTTTAAAACGATGACTTCTGATATATTGTCCATACAGAAAAATTGCAGAAACATTGCAGAATGATTTCACTGAAACATTGCAATATTGTATGATGGTTGCGAAACGTTGCTGAATCATTGTTGCAAAATTCCAACAATGTTAAGATGTCTGCTTTTTGTTATATTGCAACAAAACGTTCCAGCAATATTGCAATGTAATGTATTTGTATAAATTTTTTACGAAAACTCTAAAATGAAAACTATTTCTATACATCACTATTTCTATATCTCACTAACTTTAATTTTTCTACAAATCATATTTCTAGTGCTTTCCAAGCAATTTTTTATGATAAAACATAAAATATTTCGATAAATATAGTATTAATTCTGAAGGATAAATTTATTCGTAAGGATAAAGTATGTATGTGTGAGCCCCAAACAAATATTATCCACATTAATATAATAATACAGCTTGGCAAGTTAATCATGGATTAAATTAATCGCAGTGATTCTTTTTAATTCAAAAGCACTCCGAATCAATTGAAATCGATTAAAAAATGACGGTATAAAATTTATCAATAAAGTTCAGGCGCTGGTTTATTCTTGCGTTTACATCAGGCATAAATACATCATCGATCACACAATTAATATTTCGATAAATCGTTTTCAGTAGCTTAATTGCTTATCGTCTTATCCGATAATGATGCATTAATTGTATCCAAACTCGATATTATACAATCTTTTGATTTCATATTTGAAATAAATATAAAACTTAGCTAATGAAATGGCCATCAAATAATAGATCAATAAATTTTTTATTTAAATATAAAATGAATTATATTAATTATCATATCATAAAAACGAAATAGCCATCAAATAATAGATCAATAAATTTTTTATTTAAATATAAAATGAATTATATTAATTATTATATCATAAAAACGACTGTTAATCTAAAAAATTGTATGACATAAATATTGTAAAAACTTATATTTTTATATTATTATTATTGTAACAATTAAAGAATTACAGTTTTGCAATGTTTGTAGAATATTACAAGCATATTACTGACATTTTGCAGATATATTATTAATTTACATTTCTCTAATATCTCTGCAATGTTACATTGCAATTCGCAATATTGCAACATTGCAGCAATATCGCTTCAATCTTTTGTGCTGTATATGATCGTGAGACAGAATATAAAATTGACGATAAAATGGTGAATATATTTTTTTAATTATTACCATGCAAATCGAGAATAACGGAAAAGTTACATTGTTTAAGAAAATGTAACTTTTTTTTTGTAAAAATATCACAGATAATTCAATGAATTTTATTTTATCGTCTGATTATACGATATTATGTAATTATTATATTTTATTTCCTAATTTAAAAAATAATTTAAAAATGCAATCGTTTTATATGTAATTATTTTTTGGCTATTCAATAAGTTTGACACAATGTTGTTGTCTAAACATAAACGTTTTAGGGTGTATTAAATTCTTTAATCAAGTACTTAATTTTTCTTTCTGTATAACGAAATAGTTATACAGAAAGTCAGTTGTAAAGGGAGTAGTAAATAATGAAAAATTAAGAAAGATGATGATGACGATTCGATTTTTATCATCGTGCAACGATCATACGATACGTAATCTTATGCAGCGTACATACATTTCTGGATTTTAGTTGTTATTCCAACCATGTAATATGTCCACTTTTTTCGATATGCCACGTGACACAGAATTAAATACGTGATGCATCTAAACCATCATGTAAATAGTGTCAGATAGCACTTTAATAGAATTTCTCACAGCTCTATTCATAGAAACATAGTATAATGTATTGTGTTGAGAGTTGCGTTTAAAGCATAATCAAAATAAATGCTACTGATAAACGTAAAAGACAAAATTTTTTAAATTTCAGTCAACGATGTGTTAACTGTGTCGTTTAATTTTTTTGAGTAAGTCATTTGAATTTATTGTTTAACCAATTTTGTTAAATAATATTCTTTAACAAAGACATGATAAATTGAAAATTTTACATTACATTAATTATTTTCGTGCATTTTTTAAATATCGTTAGTAATATATCGTATATCTATTTTGTGAATTCGTCACTCGCTACAAAAAAAGTGTTACGATCCTTCTTTCACAGGAAAATAAGCTAACAAATGCAGGCGCGTTTTGTTTGCCGACATACAATTTAATGGGTGCATTCAGTACTAGAACCGCTCATTGAGCGGTTAATGAGCTCTTGCACCTATTTGGTTTATATTTTTGGAATCTATATCTATCGGAATATGCCAATTAGATGCAAGAGCTCAGTGAGCGGTTATAATACTGAATGCACTCAATTATTCCGATTCGTATGGAACAAGATTAAAATGGAATTCTATACTGGTAAAATTAATTTTATTTTGGAAAATTTTAATAAAAACGAATTATACTTTATTTTTAGCAAAGACGCGATTAAAAATTTTACATTACATTAATTATATTATGCGGAATCATTGTTTTTCTCCATTTTAAGTTTTTTTTGTGAAAGTTTATTAATAAAACAAAAGATAAAAAACTATAAAACAAAAAGAAATAGGATGCAAAATTTGCGCTCATATTGTATTGATAATACTCTTGATTAAAATAAATACTAAATGGATCGTATATTTTATTCTATCCAAGACCTGAATTAAACAGTATATATTAATTGTATATAGTTTTACTTGAGATTAATACTTTGCAAATTGCGTAGAGCGCGTTAATACCGCAACAAGCCATATATATAAATTAAATAAATTGCAATGATTTGCACTTTCGTGCCGTTATATTTTTATAAACCGAAATTTACACAATTTTATTTTAACTGAAATAGTGAAATGTAAACATATACATATATAATGATACATGTATAAACATTGAGTAAATATAATTACCTGTGCGATTGCATCCCTCCGATGACTTGAGCATAGATGAGAGGCGAGAGGCCAACAGCGATCGCATATATCCAAAAGACCGCGATATATTTTTCTACGCTGCTGTGGGTGATGATGTTTTTATATCGCAACGGTTGCGCCAACGAAGTCAAACGGTCCACCGCGATGGCCACAGTAACTAGGACACTCACACTACAGAGCGCGATCGCAATGCAATATGGCACGATGCAGAGAGCGGAAACGCCGTTTTCTGGTAAACCGGAGAGCTCCAGCTGTATCCCGACTGGCATAAACACGCCGATCTACCAATAAAAACGAGCAGATGCATTTATCGCGGATCTAAATGAGGATGCGTTCGTAATTGATGCGAACGAATAAGTATTCGGTAAATAAGACACGTTTTTATTACAATACTTATACATTATACAAGAACGATACAAGTGATAAGTAAAAACTTACCCCGAAATCGCTAATAGCCAACGAGACTAAAAGACAATTGGAAGCAGTCCTGAGTCTTTTGTACCTGTAGAAGGCTGCTAGGATGATGGAATTACCGGTAACGGTGATGGGCGAGAGAATACACACTACGGAGATCGCCAGAATAACTGAGACCGGACTGATGTCAATT
The DNA here is from genome assembly GCA_017607545.1 of Acromyrmex charruanus. NCBI lineage: Eukaryota > Metazoa > Arthropoda > Insecta > Hymenoptera > Formicidae > Acromyrmex > Acromyrmex charruanus. The sequence continues at coordinate 6,885,722 of JAANIC010000508.1, read as the reverse complement.
TTGGTAACGGTGGGTATGAAGCTAGTCGTTAATTCTCCAACAAGGGTAGTAGTGGACGATAGCGGCATATCTGTGACGAGCGTTGACATTGTCACTCTCAAAGCAACAGAAGAATTCGCACTTATTCTTGCCTACACACTTTTCTTTGGGTTAAGTTTTTCTTAAGTTATACCCGCGCTTTGCATCATATTGCCTTGCGTCATGACGCCAACGTCATCGAAATTGTCATGTCGCAGTCTGTAATACAGATCGACAATTGGCTGAAACAAATTAAATTGCTAATTGCTTAAGGCGATTAGCTGGTTAAAAAAGTAAATAAAGCATTCTTTATAAGTAGATATCATATATGTACACACACATATGTGTGTGTATCATATATGTTAACGATTCAGTTATCTCATTGGGACGACGAAATGTTTCAGCCAGAACACAATGGTCATAATCTTCGATTTTTGATTTTGCACTTTGGATTGCATATCTTTGGAGGAAAATAACTTTCTGAGGCACTCCTACTACTATAATTTTCGTCTTGGACAATTTTTCTACTTTATTGAAGAAGCTCTCGAAACTCGCGGCTAAAGTAATTGAACTTGATTATTGATCTGTTGAAAAATTATAAGCTGTCATAACGTCAAGCTTTGTATCCATTGAGAAGCGGAAATGACTTGAATGGGGAAATACACAGAATATTTGATTCATCCCTCGAATCTCCCTCTTTCTCTCTCTCTCTCTCTCTCTCTCTCTCTCTCTCTCTTTCTTCTTACTCCATTTAATTCTTCATTTTTCTTGCAATATTGTGATATCTATTCGTTTCCTGAAACAAGCATATATTCAACGTTTCTAATTAATTATCCTTTTTTGAAACTGCAATATAAATTCGAATAAACTAAAAAAATACGTAACATATACATGTAACATATAATGTACGTCATAACTATATTATTAAATATTGAATCAGTTTCTTTTTACATTCTACTATTAGCTGATAAATAGATAAGATTGAGCAAAGATATAAAAGATTGAAACAATTGGACTACCATGATTATATTAATTTTATTGCTTGTAATTGCTTGTAAAATATGTAATGCAACCATACAGACAGGAACGGTTTGTGGAAAATGAGAATATTTTGCAAAAGCTTTTTGGACGTTTATTAATTATTACATATTAAAAATTTGTAGAATATAATTGTATAAGGGTAAAAAAAATTGGAAAAGAGTAAAACAAAAGTTAGAATCACAAAACTGTTTCAATTGCTACGAGATTATAGAATTCAAAAGTTCACAACTTTCAATACATGATTTTTTAAACAAATATTTTAATATATTATAATATATAATATAAGTGTTAAATAAACTTTTGAGTGACTTTTGCTCATTGTTTTAATTTATAATTAGATTTCATTGTGACATTTTTGTGGGGTTTTCGTGACGATCGTCATAAAGTTATGATAGTAATCGTGAGTTAGAAATATTGATAGTTTTTTCCTGAATACGAGATTTGATCTCATATACTTGAAGCTAAAGGATGAAGATGTTCGCCTCATCATTTCCGCCTTTGTCATTAGTAAGATGTATCTACAATCTGCGTCAATCGATTATTCGGTTAAGTGAGCGAAGGCTACCGTAAATCACTACCGTGAATAAATCGCGGCAAAGAGAATTTCCATCTTGTAAACGGGGATTGCCGAGTAACGTGGATAGCGTGATGCAGTAGCAACGGATTTATACAATATATTAGTAGTATAATGTGAAACTTAAGCTTCAGGCTTTATTAATTTACTTACACATCACAAGAAAATAGGATAGTCGCCTTTATAACATATTGCTTAGGTATGTCTTGCCGAGTATCTTCAAATATTATACTACTTCGGTAATATTGTTATTTATTCGACTTTAACAGATACGAAAAATGCAAAAATAGATTAAACGCGTGTGGAGATTTATTTTTTCTCTCCTTCTTTAAAATGAAAGAACTATTTCTTTTTGCTTCGAAGCTTCGAGGATCTCTATTAAAAAAATAAATTGTATACATAACGTAGCTAAGTTATAAAACAGTATTTCCTCTGTTGAAAGCATCTAATATAAGCCCTCTGTAATAAGCCCCTCAAATTTGTTTTTTTTTTGCATTTTATATTATTCAATTGCGTGAAATATAAGACAAAAACAGAGCAAAAAGAGGATACATTGACAATATATTGCTTTTCTGTCATTTATTTTTCTGTATTATTTCCAAATTATTAAATTACTTATTGTGTACGCCATTGTGTACTACAATTTTTATGATAATTTATTCAAAATAAAAAAATCTAGTATTTTTTGTGACTCTCTTTCTTCGAATATGTACTTGTGTCAAATGATGTCTTATAGAAAATTACAAAGAAATTTCATTTTTTATGGGCAAAATTATTTTTTAATGTAAAAGAATAGAATGTATCGACAGAAAAGATAATTTAAGTAATGTGCGCACTTCTTTTTCTACCAACATTAATTGGAAATTCATAGAAACAATGCTAGAATGTTTTTCGGTTGACGTTTTGTATATATGTACGTGAAGGCTAAAGTCAGTCATCAAAACGGAAAATAAGTTGCGTTAAGCTGGAAACACAATAGGAACACTAAACAGGGAATAATCGAGACGAGAATATAAGGTTTGTTCGCGTTACATGCTACAACATGCTCCAATGTACTCTTATCATAGCTCCTACTCACTCCAATGAGCTCATTAAAGTGAGTAGTAATTATGGCAGGAGCATGTTGGAGCATGTTGAAGCATGCGACGCGAACAAACCTATATCGAATTTATATCCCAGAGCTCTGATTGAACGGCTCGTCAATTCCCTGTTCCTGTTGCCTGTGCTTACTGTGTTTCTAGCTTTAGAGTGATGAAAAGTGACGCGAGAAAATTTCGCGTCAGATTTCGAGAATGTGAAGATCGTCACGCAATCTATTATATGCTGGGTAGATAATCATTTCGATAAAAGCAAATTGTCGGAAACCAGTTATTTGTATGTACAATCAATCCGCAAAGAAATTGCATTCCTTGTCGCTTCTTTCAATTGCACTTCATGATTTAATTGTGGCGTGATGAAACATTTGAATTAAGAGTGGGAAATATCATAACCATAAATATTATTATACTTTGAATTTTGAGATATACAACTGTATACAATGTATCCAGTAATCTTGAAAGAATATAAATATAATTATCATTTAATGACATTCAATAATATTACGGTTAATAAAACAACATAATAATAAAATTTAATTTTTTCAATTTTTAGTTTCAATTTTTTAATATATATGATATATGTTAATCAAATTTAAAAAATATTGCGTTTTTAAATCTAATATACAATATTTCCAGAAAACAATATGTCTAGAATATGTACATATAAGATGTTCTGATAACGTCATCTGCTGCAGTATGTCATAGTCTCTTAGATATCATGTCACAAAAATGTTCTTAAGACGTCTGTAAGACATTTTATGTCCCCTTTTTGGAGATATACATATATTGTCTGAGTTATTTATAAAACTCTCGTAAGAAGATAGTTGAAAGAAGAATATGAATATTCGCGTATTAAAATTATTATATGTTTCACAAGTCACATACACATCCTACAGTTGAAAATGCGTTCAAAAGATTATTCGAATTTTTTTATTAATGAATAAAGTGATTATCTATAATAAAGCGAAATATATAAGTTGATCTGTTTAACATATAATATATGAATTTTTTAATGTAATAATAAGTATAACGGGTGGTTTCAATGGAATATTTATACCGCCGCGCGTAGGATGCCATCATTCATTATTATACTCATTGACAGTGAATATTCAGATTTAGATCCCATCGAGTCATGCATTGCTAATCGTCTTGTCCTTGCTATGTGAATCTATCTCCATGACAAATCTTTGATGATCAACAAGCAAACTGTTTCACCCGTGCNTATATATAGATGTCTGTTAACGAAAACATTACATATCATAATTAATGCATTCGATACAAAATACGATGACTACTTTCGTCGCCTGAATCTATTCAAATTTGTTTAAATTCAATGTTGTGTGACTTATATCATATATGTATATATGTATATGACTTATTGATAAGTACAATTTTTTTAGTCTACTTTATATTGATTGAAGAATTTGTAAATTCTATGACAAAAGTATTCTATGAGATGCAGTATAACTACACGCTTATTATATCAAGTGTAGAAGAGAACGTAAAAAAGCAAATGCTTTCTAGAACAAATTTTCTAAACTACATTTGACAAAATTCTGCGTATTGATAATTTACTTAATATAATATAAATTCGAAAAACCAAAATTCGGCGCGCAATTCGAATGACTATAAATATAATATATATGCATGTACAAATGTACATATATAGTATATATATATGTATACATACAATATAATTCACATTGAATAGTTTAAATATTAAAGATCCAGCTTCAACCATTGTAGGCATTTAATTTCTAGTTCGTATTGGTTTCACATGTACAATCTAAAATAAGATTCTTATTGTTTAATTTACTTAATGTTATAGAATGTATAGCATTTTTAGAAAATGATAAAAAACGATTTTGTGTTGCCACAATTTTGTGTTCGGCAGGTATAAAAATAAATTTATCGTCATTTGCGAGTCATAGCTTGTGTATTAAAGTGTATTTAAATATAGATGTGCAATAGGTATGCGTTGTTTGCTATCGATATTTAATAATGTTATACTAATAAATAATAAATTCTATTTGTCTCCTTCATATTTATATTATAGTATTTCTGGAAACGATCAATATGTAAATGCTTCTAAATTTACTGAATACAAGACGTAATTTCTGAAATTTATCGGCATAGATTGAACATCAACTTCCGGTGTTAATATCCGGTCGAGAAACAAACGATTCTTAAAATATTATGTGTTGGAATGTGACGTTTCTTACTATGAAAACAGGAAATTGACGAATAATGCGAAATAATCAACATCAATGGCAATATAACAATGGAAATATGCTTTTTCTTGCTTCATTTGAAAGTGCAGAAAATAAGTACTGACCGAGAAGAACCCGAGTTTTTCAAAGTTTAGTTGGAAAATTTAATAGGTACTCGATAAAGATGGCACATACTTGTATAAATATATATATGTAAAAATGAAAATTTTATTAACAGCAGATCATATTATTTATTCTCTAAATTTGACAATAAATTGCTTGCAGCACAAACGACTGATTGTGATGTCATTAAGTAATACACTTGATAAATAAAAAACATAAAAAATAGTTGATTTAATTTTTTATTCGAAAGAATAGTTAAATTGAATTAATAAATTGATTTTGTCTTTATGTTCACGCGCTTGCAATTAGTCAAAATCTTTTAAATAGATCTTCTTTTATTGCGCAAAACAAAACATTTGTGTTTCAAAACATTTGTTTTTCCTTTTATACTACAGGTATAAATATTATAAAAAATAAAAATGTATTATTATCTTTACACTAACTATGGCAACTACTACACCAAATTTAATATAATACTCAATACTTATATTAGTAATATTGTGTATTTCTATATAATGACATTATTTATAAACTATTAATCTTGGAAAACATATGCTTTCTGTTTCACTATTTATTATCAATTATTCATTTTATTCTTTTATTACCGTTCAATAAGAAAAGCACGTTTTCTAGTAGAAAACATCCAAGTGACAAAAGTTGAGAAATCATTACTGTTATAAATAAATGATGTAAAAAATTTATCTCTTGTACGTATCTGAAAATTTACTTGAGAATATTACAAGATCTAATAAACTATGCAGGTTTATCGAATGAAAAATCAGCATCAGTTCCAAGCATTTCGTATATTATTAGTTAATCTATCGTCGATATATCGATCGTTCTGGAATCTCACGTAGCATTCCTGCAAACTCCTCTGACCTATCTCGTTCATTGAGGTTGCAAATGTGCTACATTTCTGATTATAGCGCAAATATGACTTCTACTTGAGAGAAGATTAATTCGAGGACGTAGCATATTTCCCAAGCGTATATCCGCGCGCTCGGTTATCACTTATAAATCGGTGCGGCGGATCGCGTACCAATTTTTATTCGATATTAGACTGAGCAATCTCGGATCAATTTTGCATTCATTCCATAAATAAATCGATCACATCTCATTATTATGGTACATCTTATCTTATTTTCATGATGTTTTTCGTCATCTTTTTATACAAAAAATAGTTTAAAAGTCTGGCATTTAAATTCATAAAAGACATTTATACCTGTTATAAAAAAATCGTCTAACTGTATCCGAAAATAACAAATAAAAATAAAATCATCTGAAAGCTAACAATAACAAATCGAATTTTATTACATTTGCAGGTATGTACATATATTATCATGAAACTTTGCGAAACTGTTTTTGAGACGCACAATCGAAATAATCGATTGCGAAATAATACATTGTGATGTTTATTCGTTTTTCAAAGATTTGTCAATCTAAGATCAGAAGTTAAAAATTAAAAAACCAATTATTTATAATTTGTTATGAACAATTTTTTTATAATAAGAATAACAAAAATCACAAGATAAATGAAGAATAATAAATGAAGAAAATCTCAATAATATGTGCTTACAGATAGGAGCATCTGGCGATTTGATAAAAAAAATTTAGTTTAACGGTGTTATATTGTCATATACATATATTGTATTGTAAAAATGTATTAATAATATATATGTATATCTTCTCTGTCAATTGTAGATTAAATTTTATATTTTTTAATCATTATATTTTATAGCCAATAACAAATATCAACGTGTAATAAATATAATGTGACGAAATTATTACTCGAAAAAAAAAGGAAAACAAGGGAGAAATAGCAATAATAGCTCACAAAAAAAAGTATCCTGTGCTGGGGTGGAGACCAAGCTATTCTTATGCATTTTATGTCGCTGAATACGAATCTGACATAAAAATAAGATCATCCAGGACAAATTTTCAATCTAGAGCGAAAATTTGTGCAAGAAGTTCAGCTGAAAAGAATGCAATTGTGCATCAATGTGGCGCGAATTTTTAAAATTCCTGATATATTGCTTGATATCCTGTTATCCGATCGGATAGTAAAAAGGACCAGATAAGACTGGATATCAGATACTTCTCGTATATCCGGTATATCTCTAATAATTATTCGAGCATAAGATACTTAAGATTTAACTATGTTGACGTATTCAGCATAATGTATAAGTTTATTATAAGATGTAATTAACTTAAATAGAAATTATATATCAGAATGTCTGTACAGGTTTTTAATCGACACTGTTTGCTTGATANATGTTATGTTTTATATATATATATATATATATATATATATATATTAATATATCAAATGTTTGCGTCATCACGGCGCGACGCGGCGCCACAAAATACATATCTATTATAGCACCGCATCTTCTTCACCCTCCTTACTCTGTCAGAACGTTCCTTAATGATACGCTTATTGCAAATAATCGGTTAAAAATCAACAGTGCAAATTAGAATTCGATCGCATTCGTTGCTAAATACGCGTTGCTAAGAACACGCACAATTACGTGCGAGGACAAATAGAAAAATAATTTAATATTGAATAATAATATCTTTCAAAAATATGTTTATATACATTATAACCAATTGCAACATTCTTTTTTTGCTGCTTTATTATTTCAGATCAGATAGATTCTAATTCATCTGTTAAACCTCGTAAAGATAAGTAGATAAGTAAATAAGTAGATAATAAGTCAATTACCTATTTGAAAAGTAGTTTCTTTGTATATTTTTACACATAAATAAACACATCAATATGTTAATAAACTTAGCTTTTAAAAATTTACTTTATAAAAGTAACAAGAGATCATCTTATTTTCCATTTTTCAACATTTTTTTTACACAAAAAAGAGGAAAATATATTACTACAAATACTACTTTATTTTAAAATCTTCATCTTCTTGTATTCGTACACTGATGAAAAAAAATGTTTCGAATTTAATATAAGTCGCAATTAATTACATGTCCTAATTCGATTCAAATTTTTGGGTTAATTTAACATAAGATGAATTAATATGTTAGAAGGTTATTCAAATATATGTAGAAGAATAAATACAAAAAAAGGTAATATTGACACAATTTGTAAACAAATCGTGAAAGCATATTTTTTTCAGTAAAATTAATATTTATAATATGTTAAATTAATCATTCATATTTTATTCATTCATCTTACAATTAGAATTTACGTTTTAAAATACATTATTTTTATGTTACTCGTTCATCTACTTTGGATAAATTGTGATTTTGTTGTCATTTTGACACTAAGAAACGTTGAATATTAGTTTAACACAAAAAATCTTTAAATAACATTATGTTAAGTTAACACTTAAATAAGTTAAAAAATTCACAAATAATGATTAATAAGAACGTGAATTAATTATTTTTAACATACAATGTATTTTACTGTACGAATATTTGAAAATGTGTACTTACATTATTTTTAATGTTCAGATGTATTTCCTCTTTTGAATCTGACAGTTAAGTTAATTTCAATTTTGGACTCAGTGAAAAATTAGAAAAAAATCGCAAAGCTTAGGTAGATCACATTAGGGTCCGGTTACTGTTATATTATATATTTTGAAATACACTATTCAATAAAATTAAAAGATCATCTGTTCTATCCCATAAAAATAGGCAAATTTTAAAATAGAAGAACTTTGTCAAAAATCATAGTATCGAGATGTTTAAAAAAGCATAAAGCATTTTACAGCTTGAAATCTCTACTTTTCAGATCAGTAAATTTTTCAGATATTTTAGATACGGTCTTACTAATATTTTATGGAGTTACATAAATATAAATAAAGATGTATCAAATCTCAGAATTGTTTACGAAAGTCAAGTTCCACGGCGTGAATTAAAAAAATTACACACAAATGCAGTTTACAGCATTCGAAAGAGTGAATCTTTATCTTTAATTTGCTTTTTTATTAAGCTCTGGACGATTTTTCTCCATCGAGTTTTTCAATATTGAAAAATGGTCGTTTTCTAAAGTACCGATCTGAAAACTAGAGATGTCAAACTGTAAAATGTTTTTTCAAACGTCTCAATACAATGATTTTTTACAAGGTTCTTCAAAGTATTATTAATTCGATTACATATAATACATATAATACGGAGAACTAGATCATGAAAGACTTAATGTCTCTTATATCAAAATACGAATCAATTTCTGTCAATAAAATTTTGAAGACATCGTCCTTGTTCCACGATGCTCATTCGCACAATACGCATAATATTTGAGATCGACTCGGGTCGTCCGGCCATGTATTGAAAGTATCTCAAAAGCATACTCAAAGACCTTTGCGAGAACATTGAACTTGGCATGATGATGCTGTATGCGGGATACTTACATCGATTTGTTCTAAGCTACCCATTCTAAAAACCTCACGAATCCACGGAGATATATGTATAATATAAATTGTTTATTCAATAATTGCTGTTTACACAACGAGCTAGATTAATTAAGAATGGAGTTAATGTGTGTATCGTATAATATACTATTGCATATGTATTATGATGATAATAATCGTATATTTTTAATCTATTGCTTTTTTTTAGTTCAATGCTCGACTCGTGATTTATAATCTTGACGTGTGTGTCATTAATGAAAAATCGATATAATACATATTCTGCATACCCATACACAGAAGATTGAAGCAATATTGCTGCAATGTTGCAATATTGCAGAGATATTATAGAAATTAACAATACGCCTACAAGTCATATATATGCCTGTAATATTCCAGAAATATTGCAAAACTGTAATTCTTTAATTATGTTACTATAATAATAATATAAAAATATAATTTTTTATACTATTCATGTAGTATAGTCTTTTAGTTTAACAGTAGTTTTTATGATATAATAATTAATATAATTTATTTTTATATTCAAATAAAAAATGTATTAATCTATTATTTGATGGCCATTTTATTAGCTAAGTTTTATATTTATTTTAAATATGAAATCAAAAGATGTATAATATCGAGTTTGAATACAATTAACACATCATTATTGGATAAGACAATAGGCAATTAAGCTGCTAAAAATGATTTATCGAAATATTAATTATGCGATCGATGATGTATTTATGCCTAATGTGAACGCAAGAATAAACCAGTGCCCGAACTTTATTGATAAATTTCATATCATCATTTTTTAATCGATTTCAATTGATTCAAAGTGGCTTCGAATTAAAAAGAATCACTGCGATTAACTTAATTCCTGATTAACCAAGCGACTGTATTATTATGTTAATGTGGATAATATTTCTGGTTTATTTGGGAACACACATATATGCTTTATCCTTACGCGAATAAATTTATCTTTCAGAATTAATACTACATTTATTGGAATATTTTATAGTTTTATCATAAAAAAATTGCTTTTGGGAAGCACATATCACTAGAAATGCAATTTGTACAAAAATTAAAATTAGTGAGGTATATGTACAGAAAATAGTTTTCATTTTAGAATCTTCGTAAAAAATTTATCTAAATACATTACATGTATATATAAATCGAAATATTAATTATGTGATCGATGATGACATAATTAATATTTTTAGCAGCTTAATTGCTTATCGTCTTATCCAATAATGATGCATTAATTGTATCCAAATTCGATATTATACAAAATCTTTTGATTTCATATTTAAAATAAATATAAAACTTAGCTAATGAAATGGCCATCAAATAATATTATAGATTAATGAATTTTTTATTTAAATATAAAAATTGACGATATTAATTATTATATCATAAAAACGGCTGTTAAACTAAAAAACTACATAAATATTTTAAAAAATTATATTTTTATAGTATTATTATTATTGTAACAATTAGAGAAAAGAATTACAGTTTTGCAACGTCTGGAATATTATAGGCATATTATTAACATTTTGCAGGCATATTATTAACTTACATCTCTGCAATGTTACATTGCAATCTGCAATATTGCAGCAATATTGCTTCAATCATCTGTGCTGTATGGGTTAATATTATATTAATATCACATTTCACATCAGATAGTAATACAAAATACGAAATATCGCTGTTTTATTCATTATTCGAAAATGATAGAAGATGTCATAAATTCTGTATTGATTTCTTTCTATACAAATAATGTATTAAATTATTATTGCAACGCATTTTTTGATAAAACAAGTTTCGGCTTATTTATATAGGTACACGTTGTTTCATTCGCGATGAATGATGTACTCTATCAATCATACGAATATTTGTTTGTACTGTACATGTTTGCTCGGCATCATACTATCGTAGCACACGTAAATGAATACGGTAAACTTCAAATATTTAAGTCTTGACAAATCAGGCGACTTTCATGCAGAAGAAATCGAGCGATCCTATATCAAAATTAAAAAGCAGAAGAAATATGCAATTGCTCATTTAAATAGACTATTTATTTTTTCGAATTTTAATTCGTGGTTCAATTCAACTAAAATATATATTTATTTAATATTAAGTATCAAAAAGTTGAAACAAATCCTAGTTTCTCTTTTAATATATATTATATAATTTTTTCTTAATAACTTTAAATTTATTTGAAAATCCCTATCATTGTAGTTAAAAAAGTAGATTATCGGATATTCAATATAAAAATAATTTATTGTACGATGCGTTTTGTCGGAGCAAACGTTGTATGTTGCGACACGTAGAAACGAAGTGATGCCCAACGTCGCGCCGCATCTGGTCGCATCTTCCCCGGCCTTGAACCCATTGCCAACACTTCCTTCCTAACTTCTCAGATTTCCCAGAAGGCCATGGTCATTGAAATTGCTTTTTACTTCGATTGTCTATTTACAGTATAATCCCGGAAAATATCGACCTTTTTCTTTCTTAATATTTCTTAAAAAATATACTTATCTCTCTTTGATTGATTCCTTTTTACATTGATTTTATTTACAATTAGTTGTAAATTATTACAATTTCATTCGGATAATTAAATTAAATTACTATTAGAATATTAAATTAAAGAATCTCATATATTATTACATTCGTATTCAGATAAGTTACAGATTGGGGTAAGTCACATTGTATTTCATACAAACGTAATATATATTATCTTCTTTAAAATTAATTATTAATTTCTCTCTAATCGCTATTACATTTCCTAAAAACTTGAAACGCAATTATTCTTTGCGCTAATACATCTCGCAAAGATATAAAGATCATATAACATAAAGCATTATTCGCATTTATGTACAATGTTTAATATTATTATTTTCAACATATTGTTTTTATCCAGATTTTAGAACTATATTCCAACGCATAATGCATACGCATAATGCATATGTATAAACAGCCTACAAACATATATTTCATAGAAATGGATATACAAACAATTGACTACGTGTCTGATAACTTTGTGTTAGATAGCCGACCATGCTCGTTACGATTGCGATCAATTTTTAATTTCCAGTAAGTGCATCAATAAACGATCGTTCATATAAATAAATATACGCGAGAGCATACGGAAGAATAAAAAACACATACATATTTTTCTCTTTTTTTCTTCCGCATATGTTTCAATATTATAACTTAAGATTTAAAGATAGTAATATACTTTGATTATAAAGATAACAATATATTTAATTGTACCTTACAAAGGATTGTGATGCTTTTAAAAAGAAATATATTTATATCTTTAACATATAATTTTATAGTATGTAACACTTGACTTACAATTAAATAATTTTATAATTTTTTGTATTTAACCGATGTATATGTAAATAAAAAAAAGAAAAAAGAGAATTTAAATATTTAAATAATTATTTGATAAAATTGCGTTTTCATGATTCTAAGCTCTATCTCTCCCCCACTTCCCCTCTCTCTCTCGCTCTCTCTCTCTCTCTCTCTCTCTCTCTCTTTCCTCCTTTCTCTTTCTCTCTCATTCTTTTTTATTACCTTTTTAAATAAACCAATTTGTTTTCAAAATTTAATTAATTTTTACTAATATTTTATATTACAATTTTCAATCTCTATCGAATTTGTATCGTGACATTGGTTGATTTGTATAAGATTCATATAAATTATGGCTATTGTAGTACATGTGAAAGCTCTGTGCTCGTATGTAAAAGGCTTTGTAAATCTCCATTTGTATATGAGAATCACGTTCGTTCAGAATCACGTATAACAGCAGACGCAATAAAATTGAACGAGATGTGTCGGTAGAAAATAAATTTCATGCTGGGGTGTGTGAAATAAAGTGTATCGTGTGCATGAAGATTTAATAATGTGGGCAAAGAATTTTCATCCACGTTATTCTAAACATGTGTATATATATATATATGTGTATATATATAAAGAGTTACATTAATATATTATTTTCTTCTTATTTCAACTTATAAAACATACTGCCAAAGTTACAAATTTTTTATATATGTAACTTTGGCAGTATGTTTTATAAGTTGAAATAAGAAGAAAATAATATATTAATGTAGCTCTTTAAATGCTTTATTAAAAACAATATTAAGTGAAAATCGATCGATATGAGATTAAACATGCGTAAATGAGGAAGGCCATTCGATCAAGGCGATTTTTCTCATCATGCCTAATCACTATCTTTTATGAACTTATATAATTTCTTTATTAAAGTTATAACGAAAATGTAAAATATATAAAAAAATCCTGTAATTTTCCCCTGTAATTGTAAGTTTGCATTTCGAATTACTGTCCGCCCATGTCAATACAAATTTGACAACGATGTAATTTCGAAATTACCATTTATCTTTTGCAATAGAAGAAATCTTCATAGGAAAGTTTTCTCTCAATCCTCGCAAAAAGGATGATAAATTCTGAAACTTAAGTAAAGTTGTTTTTTGTACACATTTCATATTTTTGTTATAACTTCTTAATAATGCATTCAAATCCTATATTTATATGTATAATATTTTTTTATAACATATTATTTTAGACAATAAAGAAGAAAAAATTATTGAAGATCGGAGTGAAGATCGAACTTCATTTTTGATATTTCATTTTTGATATTATTCAAAAATTTGTAACAAGAGATACACTTGTATAGATATGTATGTAAATGAGACGTCTCTCGATCGTTACAAATTGCTTTTTGCTTTTTCTCCAGTCACTGTAATTATTAGCGTCAATTTCGCAGTACTTGCGTGATACTGAAACGTGCTATTATCATCACCACGCTCTTCAAAAACATCTTCATAAAGATTTGCGTATGGTATCACCGAGGGTTACGATCTACTTGCTTAAAGTACGTATTAATCATAAAAATTGTAGTTTACTATGGTTGATATTTATATATTCGTCGAACACAAATCTACACACAAATCACAATATAATATGATAAATGTTTTATACGAAATATATATATTTACTTATTACGAAAACATGCGGCTTGTCTGCCCAACATGATGAAATCCTGCAATGAATTTACATGTTCGAATAGATCAAGTTTATATGTACAAAATATTCAAATCGATCAATTTTTTTTCAAATCTCATTATTCGAGTACTCTCTCTCTCTCTCTCTCTCTCTCTCTCTCTCTCTCTCTCTCTCTCTGATATAGATATTTCTGCTCTTCTTGAATAAATCGTATTAATGAAAGTTCAATAACGCCAAGAAAATGTTACAAATGGCGCCTAATATAAGGTTAAACATCATCGTAGTTCTAACATTTATTAGCGGAACGAAGATTAGCCTTGGTTAGCTTCGCAAAATTATATTGATCGATATATTCTCGTATTAATGATAAATTTCAATATTATCTCGTTTTACATATTTATTCAGATATTTTTATATATTGTTTACTCTTTGTAAGCTATTTTGATTTTGTATTGTACGAAACAATTAAATTTTTCAAACAAATACAAACGCGTTTGGTACAAGGAGAAGAAATTTCATAATTGTGTCTATAAATAATGAAAATACATGAAATTAAATATAAAACTTTTGCTCAAAATTATATATTATTAGAAAAACTTTTTCAGCAGTTATTCAATCTTTTAACGTCTTTATAAGTCATTTTCATGAAGGAAAGTAACAATATGAGTATTACACTTTACGTCTGAAATAATACGTCTCGCTTGGAATAAGAGTTCATTCATGCTATTCTCTTGTTGTATTTTTTAAATCGAATTCTGTCGATTTTATTTCCAGAAAATTGTTTTTTTAACTTAAATGAAAATAAAGTTTACGAATTCTTGAAGAGAGAGAGAGAGAGAGAGAGAGAGAGAGAGAGAGAGAGAGAGAGAGAGAGAGAGAGAGAACATTTCGTTAGTGATCGTATAAAAATGTTGCTTAAATTATCAAATTGTAAGATTCTTTTATGAATTGGTGTCATAGCATCAAAATGGTAGCCATATATAAATCCTGATGTATAATAGGTTTTATGTTCGGATATCTGTTCGATTTTCTACGAATTTATCTAACATAAAAATGGAAAGGAATAATCTTCTCGAGAATCTCATATATAATAGATCTTTCAATAGATCTTTCTTTTTACTTTTGTTTATCTGTTAAATTTCGATGTTATAATCAATGTCATTCTCGTTAATTAAAGGCATTCAATGTATATTTCAATGTTGTATATTTTACTAAGAATTTTCACAAAAATTTAAAAGTTTTTCCGCGATACATAACATTAAATGCCTGTGTGATATCATTCAAATATTGATTTATTAGGTAAATCAAGTTTCTGCTTCTTATTCTTCTTCTTATCAATGCGTTTCCGTAATAGTAATTTTTATTTTTATATTATATTTTAAACAAATGTTGTCTAAAGCAAGTTTTGAGGATAATGTCTGTCAGACGTCATAAATCTGGTTCAGGTATCTTAAAGACGTCATATAGACATTTTTCTCTCATAATAGTTTCTAAAAATGTCTTATGAATTTTAAGACGTCTCTGGGCGCGCGCGTAATAATTTTTTAATTATTAAATTATAAAACTGCAAATCGTTCGATTTGATTTAATTCGCTTTGAGAAATATGCTCCAAATTCAAGCCATGTTTCCGAATTCGCAAAATTACTGGATGTTTCGTAAAAACACAATTTGCGAGAAAAAAAAATTTTGATTTATTGCTAGATATATATTATTAGATTTTATATTTATTAAGTGTTATAATCATAATTCCCTAATTCTTATCAATTATTCCAATCGAAAAGTATCGACAGCCGAATAAGTATCAGCTATAAAACTTACCCGATGAGAGAAGATTGGGTCGTCGATTCAACAATCGCAATGCTGGGTTTCCATTGCATTTAATGACTTGAGCATCTCTCCTACGCATCCCTCAATTATTCGACAATCGAGACTCGTCAGAGTGATTTGTGTTAAAAAAATTGGCGGTTTAACTAATTATTAATTGCAAATTCCAAGCTAAGTGATAAGCACACGGGTACAACACATTTAACGCGATGAAGTTGAATTGCGTCACGACGGACGCCGCGCGCCGACTGGAACTGCTGTGAGCTGTCGCTCTTCTCTCATTCTCCAGTGACAATCAAGGGATCGAGGGAAAGTACGAGTATACGGGCGCGCCTGCCAACGTCGGGACGCGGGATGCCCGCGCCGTCGCGTCGTCGCTGCCGCCGCTACCACCGCCACTATCACCACTGCCGTTGCCACCGTTGCTGCCACGACCGTAAACGTTCAACTACCATGTGAGCAGCTTGCTAGAAGAAGCATCGCTGTGAATTCTGTTCACAGGTGACGTACAGTTATCTGCTGTCAACCGGTGATCTCGTCTCCGTCTCCACCGGTCCACACCGATTAACTAATGAGGACCGACTCGGTTGGCGACGACAACGACAACGAAGTGAAGGACAACGATGCCGGGCGTGTCGAAGAGGAAAACTCGAGTTAGGTTTCGTTGTCGAGGAGACGCGATGCAGCCCTGTGATCGATCCGTTTCACCCCTTCGTATATGTGCATCATACGGCGTGGTGCAGACTGCAGCGCATCGACAATAGAGCGAGCAGGATGAACATAATGCTCAGGACGATATGCGCAACGATAGTGAGCGCAACAGCATAGCCGAGGATGAGTTGACGCGAAGTCGGTGTCTCGGAGAAATGGATAAAATAAAGCCAGGGAAAAGAATGAGCGTGATTACTCGTAAAAGTCATAAATTTCGAGTTCGGGTACTAGTTCATGGGCTAGTCAACTCGCGCGATTCTTAACGGTATATATGTATATTTGTAATTGCAGAGGAGAATGTAATTCATAGATGCGATCGTATGGGCGGATATCAGATAAAATCGAATTATGTTCTTAAATGGATATTTTAATTTCATTTTGTGTGAGTAATGAAAAAATAATAAATATTAATTACGCTTCTATGTATAAAGAGAGATATGCAATAATTTCATATTAATCCCATTCTAATCCTCTGTCCAATTTATAAAACTTATATTTTGCAAGGCAATTATATAGTCAAAAACTAAAATGGTGAGAATAATGAGAATGATGTATACACTTACTATTTATCATGTCAAAATATCCAAACTATGTTTACCTATATTATTAGATATTCATTAGATATATACATAAGTATATAATATACTTATGTATATATCTAATGAATATCTAATAATATAGGTAAACATAGTTTGGATATTTTTCGTAATAGTATATAACATATGTATATGAAGATAAATCATCTCCATTGTAAATAATCTCACAATCAGATTTGCGCATATTTTTATTGCTTTTATAGCTTGTCCATTATTTAGATTCTTAATTCAAAATTTTATACAAACAATAGTTTGCACTAGTTTGGTTCGCGACGCTGAGAAGGTAATAAAGTAAAGTTTAATCTCAAAAATGAAAAAGACATTTATCATAGAATGGAATAAAATAGAAAACAGTAAAAAGTAGACAGTAATACGTGATGTATCTCGTAACTTATTATTGTTGGAAGCTAGCCAAGGTCAAGATACGATTGTTCAGTTTGTAAGTGCACTGGAAACACTCTAAGTGAGGGTTTTTGAGTGCAATGAAAGTGATGCCGTAAGCTGACAAGATGGATTTACGTAAAGTTTTGTAATACCCCCCCTCCTCCTCCTGTAACAAATTCTGTAGATCGTTGGCTTCTCAACTTATAGCTTTCGATCGATGAATTATATAATACAACGAGATCTATAACGAATTTTATTAGCTATTCGTTGAAACAAATGGCATATGAATGGTACTTATTTTATTTAATTTTAATCTTAAATACATATTTATTAGAACGAAAAGCATTTTTTTGTTGAAGAGATGCTTCAAGTTTGTTCTGTTGAGAGAAATTTTGCGCAGTGACATATGAGTAATATACAGAAAGAGAGGATCTAAAAAATTATGTCCGGAAATGCCGGGAAAATTGCTAAAATGTAATATAAAAAATGAATTGATATTTTTTTAAAATAAATGAAAAAATGAGAGTAACTCCGCAGATTCCTTTGCATAATTTTACAGAATATATTTTTGTCTTCTTAACCTTATATAATTTCGAACATTTCGGCGTACTTCGATCAAGCCATCTTCAGCGAAGTAGGAGTTACGTATTTAAGAGCTGTATAGATGTGTATTTCGCATTGTATTTCTCCTGGTGTATAACAAGTGAAGCGAATTTCTTGGTTCAAAGTAGTAAATGCCAATTGATTTTAAAATCAAATGACCCCGCTGCATGCCAGAATACAAACTACATTATGTTCGAAAATATATAAATTTTATCATTAAAATAATGCGAAATACATCCTGCTTGATAAACAGCTAATTTAAAAAAAAAGGAAAAAATTCGTATGATGTGCTTTAGTTTCTATTCTTAATCTAATTTTTGATAAAAGTAAGACTATCTCTCTGTAAAATAATTTTTGTCTTTTAAAAAATATATAATTTTTTCTACACATGTGTATTTATTAAAACTTCATAATGTCTTAATCTTTTCGTATTTTTTTTTTCTATAAAATATATAAATACAATGTTTTTGTGATAGGGCTTGTATGAATTAAAACATCTCTTCTGATATTTTCGCCAAAAAAGGCAAAATAGATTTTCAAAGCTAATAATAAATTTTACATTTTCCAGTTTGCTTTTAAATTAAAGGGAAAATATTACATATTTAGATATAGAACTTTAAACCATAAACATGATATGATCTCCACAATTTCAATATGAAGAATGATCCGATAAGCAAATTTGTAATGCTTTTGGTGTGCTCAGAGATAAAAATTTCACAGATATCGTACTTATATCTACTTCTTTAACACATGCATGACAGAATTTATTGAATATCATTTCTATATTTATCCAATTAAGAATCGTCCCTATTATTATTTTCCACATAATCATTCATCGTACGCTGCAATCTGCAGGCTAATCTTATTTTTCTTTTCTCAACAATTTATCTTATCGAAAGCATAATATTCTATACTATTTTCTTAATATGATGTTTCCGCATGTTTCTTTTTGTGATGTTGTGACATGTGTACGCGTCGAAGTTTAAAATGTTCCACATGATTCGGTTGGTAAGTAATGAGTTTGGAAATAGATAATTTTTCCGAAACTTTCTCTCTCTCTCTCTCTCTCTGTCTCTCTTTCTTATATTTGTTTATAAGTAAATTGTTAGTATAAGAATTAGCCTCTGTTGTACGAGGAAATCATTTTCGTTCTCTTTATGAGATACCTTTATTTTATTATATGTAANGCTGACATAATTTGAAATACTTTTATTTAACACATTATTTGTAGTACAAATATATTTTATATTTCAATGGAGCATATGAAAGTATCATATATTTTGTAATTAAAATTGAAAAATTGAATATTTTTGTATTTTGTAATACAAATGATAAGATTGATTAAATCTTAGTATTTGAAATAAAAACATTTGTAAGACAATTGTATTTTGTATTTTGTATTTTGTATTTTATGAGAGCATACAAAATATTTTTATATGCTCTCATAAAATACAAAATACAAAATACAAAATACAATTGTCTTACAAATGTTTTTCAAATAAAGGTATTTCAAATACATGCCTAACCCTCTGTTTTGTGTGTGTGTGTGTGTGTGTGTGTGTGTGTGTGTGTGTATGTGTGTTTATATCGTTATTAAGGAAAAATATTGAATAAATTACATTTTATTTGCGCATTACTTCTTTTTCATCTCTGAATTTTGAGTTTACATAATTTCTGAAATTCCGACTGTTCTCTAATTCTTTTACTAAAAAAAATTGCAATTATGTTCAACTTTAGGAAACTATTATTTAATAATGTCAATATTTTTTTTCTCAATTTCATAATTAGTTTCATTCTCGTCGATCGATAAATCCGAGTCATCTTCTTCAACTTTCTTCGTGGATTGTTCCTCGTTAAGTTGATTCGATCGAATAATCTTTGATTTCATTTTTACACCGTCCGTGTGAATATTGCTCTTTGAATCGTTCTCATTCATCTCGTAATCGTCTGCCTCATCATTGGTAACCTCTTCAGTATTCTACTGGCTGGAAATTTCTTTGACCGTTTTATCGCGTTTCTAAATCTACACTGTGGTTAACAGTCGCGCGAACACTCTGATCGATTATAACGCTAGATTCTAATTATTTCGCCTAACAAGGAGCAATTATGCGGAGATAAAAATAATTCTATTGATCGTAAGAAATGATGCGTTTATTATTGGGGAGAACTACATAGATATTCATATATCACATTATAAATATCTTTTCTTTTATTTACATGTATTTAGCTCTTTCTCTAAATTATTATTTATATTTAAATAATTAATAAATTATGTAAATGTATAATGAATTTTATCAGCACGTCTACAAATTTGTGTTCGTTTTCTTTTCGAAATTTACTTCAATTTAAAGAAAAGAATTGAATCGCTATAAGAATCGAAATAATTTTAAGTTTTATTCTTCTTGCTTTTTTATTTTTAATTACGATAATTTTTGTTTAAATTGCGACAACTTTTTTTAATCAAATTTTTGTATACTCTCGAGATCTTTTGATTATTATATTCGTATTATATACGTCGCGAATTATATGTTATTATATGGATTATGCCTGACAATTACCTGTTGTATCTATTACGTCTTCCACTACAAGATCTCTTTCTCTTCTTCCTTCTGCTTTTATGGCGTGTGCTCGAAGCGCTTCTTAATCTTTGATCTCGTCTTCCTTGCCTTCTTTGTATCCTCTTTTGCTTTTGGAAATCTTCGCTTTGGAACCTCGTCGGAATATCACGATTTTTAGAGGTAATCATATCGCAAATGTTGACCTTGTTTCTTCGCGAATCGCTTTTCATTAAGTCTGAGGACACGTGTAGAATTCTATAAGTAGGATCAGAAGGGATAAGGTAGCCGGACTCGACACCAAAATTTAACGCCTTTTTCATATACTTTTTTGCCTCTTTCGTACCTATCGAAGAAAATTTATGAAAATTTATTCCAGGTACAAAGTTATCCGAATAAAATCTTCTAGTGCATTATTCTTTCAATTGCCTTAAGATATTAAATATATCAAAATATATATAAAATATATAATAAAAAAATATATAAAGAGTATA
>JAANIC010000508.1:6851312-6864060 GCA_017607545.1 Acromyrmex charruanus | reverse complement strand
GATATATAATACTTTAAGTAAATACACACACACACACACACACACACACACACACACACACACATAAATTGTACTATAGGTAAATATCTATTATTATCTATTATTATCAATTAAATTATGGTTAAAATCAAGTTGGAATTTTATATGGTATATCTAATTTAATTATTAGTCACAGAATATTTGCAGAAGTAATAAACACTGGATGTATTTTTCATTTATATCTTTTAATCATCATTACAATCTAAATTTTTATGTATAGTAATCTGTAACTATTTTTTCAATTAATTTCATACGTTTTCTATCCATGCATTTTTGTAAATATGAAATTGGCTGATTTTTGGAGGTAGGACACTGATTGACATTGTGCAATTTCGAAATCCTGCCAATGTCTTTGCGCCATCTTTGCCTTATTCTGCAGCCTATGCTTTCGCCGATGGTTGAAATAGGATCTATGACTTCATGATGTTTTCTTTGATCACAACAATGGCACTTGTTTACAAGACAACGTTTATTACCATCAAAAGCTTCATTCGCAAAGAACTTGTAGACTAACTCGGGAATATTAGGTTTGCGACGACGATGCTCTTTAGATTATATTATGATGAATAAAATATATATTTTTATTGTATTGAAATTTTTTTATTTCATTTTTAGCATTACACAATTAATCAAATAAGGTTAAAATATAAAACAATTCATATCTAATGCACATTATTAATATTATACTTTAATATTAATGTTGATTTCTTGGCAATTTTAATTAAAAAAAAAAACCGAAAATTAAAAGACTGCATCTTAATATAAATTAACTAGAAATAATACTTCATATTATATAATGAAATAATATAATAAACTGATTATGTGCAGATTGGTATACAAAGCAGATATCAAATTTAAAAAAGGCTTTTTTATACTTATTCCGTATTAAAATTTGTATAAAATATAGCTTAAAAAAATATAAACATATTATAAAGGAAGCGACATGAATTCTTATAATTTACATTGAAATAATTACTCACTCATTTTCTGATGATTTGACATGTTACGATGTTTCTTTATGGGAGACATAATTTTGGAGTTAATGTTAATTCTGTTTTTTTTTTCCTTTTAGATATCGTGAAAGATTTGTTGTTTAATTGTTAAATATACAATTTAGCTTAATTTTGTGAATTTGTTGATCAATTAGTTGATCATGGAGTGAATTTTGTTTAAAATCATTTAAGATGACGTTGAAAATTAAAAAAGGAAGACCAATGACCAATGATACTTTTTAGCTTCTTTTTTTATATATAAGATTTGCAATTGTTCGACTAATCGATTAATTGTTAAATCTGTTTTCTGTAGCTAAATTATGTATGTATGTATATACATATGTATATACATACATTTTTGGAATTTAAAGTGAGGTAGGTATATATTGATATTTGGCGAAAGCGAAAAAGAGCGTTTTCTTTTTCTAGTATAGTCTAATCCATAAATCTAATAGTAATATACATATGTATATATACAATTTTGTGTGTGTGTGTGTGTGTGTGTGTGTGTGTGTGTGTGTGTGTGAGAGAGAGAGAGTAAAATCCATATATAAGAGTGAAATAGCCACCTCTTACGATAAAACGTTGAGATATTCATTAAGATTTATTCTTATATAAAAGAAAATATTGAAAAGAATGATAGATATATACATACACATACTTGAGTACAAAAATATAATTTCAAATTAATCTCAAAAATGTAATAAATATATTTTACAAATGGTAAAAAAACAAAAGAGTACAAAAGAAAAGAAATTCTCGTTTTTTGACCAAGAAAGGCCAAGATTGACATTCTTCTTTAATTCTTTAAAATTCCATTTCTTTTATCGTTTTGTCGCTCATATTATGGTCGACACTTTCTTTTTCAGAACTTCTATCATTGTTTTCATCATTGGAATTTCTGCTTTCTCTTCTGTCGTAATCTATCCTGTTATTATTGATATTTGCCTCGGTTTTTCGTTTCTCCATTCTCGATTCGTCTTCTTGACTCGACGTCGATTTTTGTTCCTCAATTTTATAGTTATTTTCATTGCTTTCGTATTGATTGCGATCTTTTTCGTTAACGTCCTTATAACTTTCCTCAACTGGTTCACGATCATTCCGAGCATATTTAGCAGAAAAAGACATACGATGTTTTTTAATTGACTTCTTGATGTTTTCGTCATCTTTTTTTTGGTGTTGTCTTCGCTTATTGTTGATCATATTGTTAATTTTGCTAAAACGAACATGGTGCAAATAAATTGATTTTTCTTTTTGAAAAACGATAATATTGGCAAAATTTCGTAAAGTAATATTATGAACACCATTATGCTATACCCATGAATATAATAGATATGAGAATAAAAGATTAATACTACTTTTTTTTTATCTTCTTACTTTCCTTGTTTAAATCTCTAAGGCATTCATAATGCATTTAAGTGTATTAAAACTGTATCGTATTAAAGTCCATTAAATGCATTTTCGTAACACAGTTAAGCTCGTTAAATTCTTAAATATATAAAGCGAAAGAGATATAAGAAAAAAGTGAAATGAGTTTTTAGAAACGGATTCATGTATAATAGATAGCTGTTTAATTTTACGATTCCTAATTTTTGTGAGAGAAAATATTAAAATATAAAAGTATGTTTTGTATAAAATTTTAATGCTGAGGCAGTGCGCATTACTTTCATATCAAACGGTTGTGAAAGCCTAAGACTATAGTGAAAGATTTAGTGAGACTTGCTTTAAATCATAAAACTTATAAAACAATTATAATATAAAAAAGAATTATAATAAGTATCTCATTTTAAATGAAATGAAAACCTGTTCTGTCTTGTAAAAGCTTTCGGTTTGCTTTTCTCGTGTAACGATTTACAAAGCGATTTTCGTGGGTTGCTCTCCTGCGTATTTAAACTTTTGGCAGGATTTTGAGCAGCATTTCGTGTTTTTCTTTTTGAAGCCGTCTGCTTGTTGTCCGCATTACTGTAAAGAAATTTATCTCGCGGAATTCCGCAACGCATTGCTTTCCGTTCGGCGATGGTTGTCAAACTCGTCTTTCCTCGTCGCGCAATGCGTCGTCTTTGTCGAGATTCGACGTCGGCCCGTCTCCAATTCCAAGATTGTGTGTCCAGAGTCGGACACACACGGAGCATATTACCTTGTCGATCGGTCGGGATCAAATAACCCGATCTCACGCCAAAAGATAATGCTTTACAGATGTACTTTTTGGCCTGTCGCTTTCCTGCAATATGGATGTTGTTGATTGTCCGCACTCGTCATATCACTCATAAAATTTGACCTCGCCAAAAGCGCTCTTAGCTCTACAGCAGCGTGTAATGACAGTTGACGCGATACATAGACATACCGAACGAGCCAATTTCTACTTGAAACGTACTCATCCGATGCATCTGTTCGGTCTAGAAATTATCATTACACCTACTTCTAGCTGGCCTCGCAAAAAAATTGTCAGTTTATCACATAAAGATAAATTGTCAGAAAAACAAAATATTATTTATATATACATGATGTATATACGAGATGTTTCGAAATTCGCAAATTAAAATACGACAGTAAGGAAGTTTGAGGTATAAAGATTTAAATATAGCCAATTACAAATTTAGATTGTCTATGAATCTATTCGATGAATCGTACGTGCGATAGTATTACACATGGTAAATTTGAGCGTTTAAATGTAGTCTATCTAAAGTTTATATATAACAATTGAATATTGAATGAGCTTATTATTATTATTTCACAAACTCTATTGCTTAAAAAATTAAAATTTACAAATAACTTTTTTTATTTAATTTTTTGATAACTTTCTTACCGTGTACTTTGATTCGCGACTTTCGGAATCGCGGAATGTACACATATGTATGTATATATACAGATATTATACATATAGAATTTTTTACAAAAAAATTGTATAAAATTTTTCTAAATCATTCGGCTTGTTTTAAATAAGCTGAAAAGAGCTTAATCCTCAATGAAGGTTTAGGTACGCAATTGTTTAATATAAAATCCAATTATAGTATATCATTGCAGCAATTTTTCTTTATGTTCAACTACTATGAGAAAGAAAGAATTTCAAATTTTGCTGCAATCAAGTATATTGAATATTTATTTTTACTACTATGTACACAAACTGGAAATTCTATGTAAATGGAAAAATGCACCTTCTTCAACGCCAGCTTTGATGTAATTGTTAATGAGGTGTACTAAAGATCTCTTCCTGAAAAGTGCTTTGGCACTGTTGAGCGAATTCGCCAATGCGTTCCGTTCCATTGAGACATTTGACACACTGCTATTCGCGGAACTCGTTGGTACTGAGCTATTTGTAGCATCCGTTGCTTCCGTGAGATTATCGGTAGATGTAGGCCTAGATTCTATTGTGTACTCCGGCATTTGTACAGATTCCGAATCATTACGGTGGTCGACCGCTTCGTATGACAGCCTTTGTCGTTCATGAGAGTTCTGCGTTTTTCGACAGTGTGTTTCGAAGCGTTTCGGAGATGGAAAACATCTTGCATCTTTGCCAATAAACATATAAAGATACCTTGTTAGATTACAAATTAAGATAAGATTGATTATTTCTATATAACTGATACTTTATTAAATATCAATTATATATAATTATATGTATAGAACATAAAATTGGAATAAAATACAATTTTTTTTTGGTCATTTATTTAAGATATAATTGGTTTTAGATTGAAAAATTCTAATTGTATATACGATATAGATTGGATATAGATTGAAATAATTTAATTTTATATTTTAATTTATATTTTAATTTATTGCCGTTTATCGGTGTGTTAAATATATAATCATATAATTATGTTTCAATCGTAATACCATGATTGTGTTTGTCGATGGTAAGGAGTTGATAGACTAATTGAGGTATATTGATGGAATCGTACAGTTGCCGTTGATATAGAGGGTTGGCGTGTTTACAGCGTACCGATTTAACTCGGGAACGAGTATCAGAATGTAACATTCGTCTTGTTGCCCGCTTCTTTCTGGAGCGGTCTCTCGTTTTTCCCTTTGACGACGCCATTATTTAATAATGATAGTATTTCTCTTTTGCTTTTACTTTCCGACGAATTCGCGTTGTAAAAACATACGATCGCATAGTTGGCATCGACTTGAGAAAAACTGAATGATGCTCTTTCGTTGTTCTATGTTTGCAGAAAAGTAACTATATAAAATAAATATTAAAAATTTAACAAAAATTTTACAAATTGTTCTTACATATGTTCGGAGACTTGTGACAAAATTCTGAGTCGATTCACTGAAGCAATCCAAAGTTATAAGGATTAATTTGCGACAAATTTATTTAATATTTATATTTTTAAAGTATCAGGAATTTAACAAAAATTTTATCGATTGTTCCATTATTACGTTTGAAAATCTATGTAAAATGTGAGCACAATTCTCTCATTATTAATTTAAAATTTATTTAATTTTTTTCTCTTGATTCTCATGTAAAATTATGATTTATTCTCGCTCCGAAGAAACCCACCCTCTCTGCCCGTTTCGGGGCTGAGCAGTCGGCTACTCTAAGTGGCATGCTCACTCGTACCTGGCACCTCAAGTTAGAGAAATTTTACGATAATTCAGTGCATGGCTATTTACTTTGAGTATCGAGATAAAATCACTGGCTATCGAATAACATTAATATAAAACGTGACGAAGTTGTCACTGACGTGCCGTCAGTCGAAATGACGGTCACAAATTTTGCACTGAAAATTCATTTTTAAAAGAGATAACAATTTCCAATGACTTTGATCTTAACAAATATTATCCAAGACATGATTCTGAATAAGAGATTTTAACCGTCGGTCGGACACTTGTGTGATGTACTAATGCCGCGGCAGTACTGTAACTTTCAAACCTTATAACTCGAAATGTACCTTATGAAAAATAACTTTATTGTAGTGTTTTGAAAAGCTCTTGACACCAACTATTAGATTCTGGAATAAAAAATAGGATATGCCATTAAAAGTCAAGGTATGACCTTGATCTGATCTTGGCGACGCCACCTAAGGTTAAACTGATAAGATTAAACTGATATCTACTAATATAATATGTATACTAAAATAATAATAGATATTCGTGCAAAACTTTTTTTTTTAAATCTACTTACTCGTCGTTTAAAAAATTGACTTAAAACTGTAAGAAAATAAGAGTATAAGTCAAATTATTTGTTTTGTTATTTTTTGCAGTTGGTTTAACGGGCTGATATCGTTAAAATGTTTGAATGATATTGGTTACAGATATATTAACTATTTTTGGCTGATTTTTTGATACTTTTAACTGATATATTGCATAGACAAAGCATCCTTAAGTCACAATTTCAGTCTTTCCAAAATAGATGTAGGTTCCGTGTTTCAAAGTTATTGCCAACGCTGGCAATCTACAATTTACGTTATATAATACGAGTAAATTTGTATAAATTACTGAATTATCAACGGTAGATTTACTGTGTGTACAACAAAGTTAAAGGGATGATGAGACTCGTTCACATAATCGATCGATGGTCTGTACATGACCGACGCACGCACAACTAGTAATGTCGCGACGAAAGCGCACCATACTACTGAACTGCGACATCAGTCATCAGTGATCATGATCAGTGTGGTTCAGTCAATTCATAGTGTAGGGTTACCACTCGCGATTGCCGCGTCGCAATTATTGGTTGTAACTGCAACGTTAATATGTATATAATATATGTTATCATCGAGGCTCTAGATTATCGTACGACATACTTCCGAATATAAGTCAGCAGCAGCAGCAGCAGCAGCAGCAGCAGCAGTAGCAGTAGCAGCAGCGTATCCCTTCGGTGGCCCGCGATCAATACTCACCCGAACCGAACGGATAATGTGCAGCAGTGCAACGATTGTTGTTTGTTGTCTCGTGAATAGTTGAGTACTGACTACCGAGCTTACTCTCATCGTGTCTCGAGTTCTCAGACGAATGTTTCATCTGCGATATAAATTTTTCGCATATATGTTTATTTTTCCGGTGCAAAATAAATATGTATTTATACATTGTGTACAAAACGCTGCTCCACATAAATATTATTGTGTTTTGCGAAGAACATTATTGTCGGGGGAAATCTCGAGAAACTCGTTGAGAGTGCAGTGATCGCTGAATTTTTGTATTCTGCAGCGCGCTTAGACGCGCGATAGAACAAAACGGCGAAGATGAAGAGACAGAATGTCAGGACTTTGTCGTTAGTAGTGTGTACATTTACATATCTCCTTGTTGGCGCTGCGGTATTCGACGCCCTTGAATCGGACACTGAGAAGAAACGCTGGGAATTTCTCTCGGGTAAATTCTTTATCGCTGTTTGAGTCGATGAATAGTTTTAAGCGAATCTATAATTGATTATTGATTATAATTATATTTTTTTTCGCTTTTGGTGGAAAATATTGCAGAGATACGCCGTAATATGATGAGGAAGTACAATATTACGCCGGAGGACTACAAGATGGTTGAAATTGTAATAATAGAGAACAAGCCACATAAAGCGGGACCGCAGTGGAAATTTGCGGGTGCTTTCTATTTTGCCACTTTAGTATTAGCCATGATTGGTGAGTCACGTTTGTGTTCCTTGGTGAAAGAAATTCTCATGATTTCTCATAACATTTTTAAGATTTTTTATATTATTTTAAATTTATGAATATTTCGGAAGAATAATTCAATCTTTAGATTTTATGAGTTTTCTTCACAAATTGTAGAGTATATGAGAAATAGAAATTATATTACACTATATTAGAATATATTGTATTTCAGAATTATATTTAATATTTATATACAGAAAAGATACATACATAGAAAAGATGGAAACAATGGAAACTTTCAGTATTTCTGAAAAGTGTTTCAATTCGTAAAAACTCTAAGAAACTTTTTATGAAATTATACTTACAAACATTCTAAAACTTATATATAAACATTCTGAAAAATTACTTATATGAAGAATACAAAGAAGAATTTTCGCCAGGGCTATCTTCGAAAACTGTTTAAATTTTTAATGTGTACACATATTAAAGATTAGATAGACGATAATCAAAATTTAATGGAAAATTATGTATCAGACAACACAATAAATATATTTATAATCGATATTAAAATAAAATGCTCACAAAATAGAGAGAGAGAGAGAGAGAGAGAGTAGTATTTTAATAAAAGTTTAATATGTACAATTTTTTTTCTATAAGGTTACGGGCATTCCACTCCTGTGACCAAAACCGGAAAGGCATTTTGTATGGTATATGCAGTGGTAGGAATTCCTTTGGGATTGGTAATGTTTCAAAGCATTGGTGAACGATTGAACAAGTTTGCATCAGTTGTGATTAGACGAGCAAAGACGTATCTCAGATGTCAAAGAACCGAAGCTACAGAGATGAATCTCATGCTAGCGACTGGTTTACTTTCAAGTATAATTATTACGACAGGTGCTGCAGTGTTTTCGAGATATGAGGGTTGGAGCTACTTTGATAGTTTTTATTATTGTTTTGTGACGCTTACAACTATAGGTTTTGGTGACTATGTCGCTCTTCAGGTAAATAACGTTTACCTGTTGATCGTCAGCGAGAGAAGCGGTGAGATTTATAGACAAATTACTTTGCAGAATGATCAAGCGCTTTCCAATAAACCTGGATATGTGATTTTGAGTTTGATCTTTATCCTATTTGGTTTGGCCGTAGTTGCTGCCAGTATTAATTTGCTCGTATTGCGCTTCATGACGACGTAAATATCTACTATTTTCTGTAATAGAAGGCGAATTATTTTACAGATATGTGAAAAAATTATTAATATCCTGCGAAACATCACTTTAGGGATTCCGGTGAGGCACGTCGTGACGACACTGAGCTGCAATCGGCTTCCCATCACGTATTGACATTAGATGGCGAGGTTGTGGCGGTAAATGGAAAGCTTCTGACCAGTCACGTGCCTGTCGTGCACGACACGGACGATTGTGTGAGCGTGTGCTCTTGCACTTGTCTAGGCCCAGCGAATTCCGAGTTATTGGATCCTTCCGGATATCAAGGATATCGACCACCCCCGACTTCTGCCAGTCTCCGAGTAAAACGTGCGTCCGTCTGATGGAGGGAGTTTCGTCGTCGCAGTTTACGTCGCCGATTTTCAAAGGCCGATAGCCGAGAATTGCTCGGCATTGATGTTTAAGATTGCTGATTCCCCGCACAAAAAGCTCCTCGCGAGAAAATACCGCACACTGTGATACATCTACGAAGGACAATTTATAACTTTTCGTAAAGATTTTCACATTCTGTGTGGAAAGTAAAATTTTAAAAACTGCCATTTAAAAAAATATTTGATGTTTGATACGTCTAATTAGAACTCTGATTGTTGATCATTGTCCGAGTCCTGGTTAAAACTTGAAGAAGGACACTTGAATAATGTGTTCCTACTGCATTTTTTTGACGTTATATCAACCCGTATCCTAAAACAAGTTGATGCATTTTGATAATTAATGTTGCTCAACTGTGTCGATTTTTGACGCATGGATGACGTATATGTAATCCCCGTGTTACGCTTAATTTGTCAAGTGAAAATATGACAAATTATTCGAATATTCAAGTGGTGATCTTTGCAATATTGCATAATATATCTTAAAAAAGTGGAACATCCAATAAACTTCAGAAGGGATATATGTACGATCGAGTTATCGGCTCGCGAATTATTCAAAAGATGATGGCGCATTTGTATATCGTAATATTGTTAATGTTGTATTAATGTAATATGTATGCAAAATGAAGAAGCATAGAACATTTTGATAATCTAGAGGTTTTCATATTTAACAGGATTAACGTAACGTGCAATTGAATACTACCATTTTTCTCATTTTGTGTAAACAGATTTGCAATTGCTATATGCCTATTATTTATTTATTTAATAAAATTTTTATTTTTTGTTTTATATTGACTTGTATATTTTTTTTCGTCAGTTAAAAAATATTTTTGCACGAAATATAAATTTGAACTCATTCTGAGTGAAATACATTGCTTTTTGCTGTATTAAATACATATATAAAGTAACGAAATGTCATCATTTAATTATATCATTATAATTATATCATATTAATTATATCATAGTACTTTTGTATTAGTTTTTCTGACTGTATGAGCAAACTTTGTGGAAATTCCGTAAGATAGGCTTCCGTAGAGCTAAATATTAGGAGTCAAAATTGGGTTGAAGTAAAGACAGACACATCAATTTTTGAAATACAGGATGGCACATAAAAAGTATCATACCATTTATTTCATACATAACACTTTTATTTTTAATAAAATTGGTACAGAATTGACATATTATAAAATTAATTTAAATCCTGAAAAATTGTCAAATAGCATAACATTCAACACGAACCCATCTCATGTTTGGCTCATAATTTCTTGAAGAGTTTGACTTGTTATTTTTCGATGAATCTTCAGCATAACACAACTATGTACGGCATGATGGAAATGTTTGTGTCTTTGAGTTTCTGTCATACTCTTTGTTTTCATAAATAACAATATAACTTTCACTTGGTGGTTAACATTTTAAGTCAATGGCCATCCGCCGTTGTCCATTATTTCACAAGTTGGCGTCATCACCTCGCTGCTCAATTCTGATACACCTAGCAGAATTTCCATGAAGTACAGAATTTGTTTACATTATTAAAAAAAAAAAAAACGATACCTCACAAGTTCATTTTCAATGAAATAATTAAGTGGTATGATGTTTCGTGCGCCTGTAATTAAGAACCTCTAGTCTAGCAAGAAGTCTGTTCGCGTTGCTTGCATGTTTTACACTCAGCATCTTCACTTTCTCTCTTTTTAATGCCCAAATATATCTATATCATTTTAAGTTCAAAAGTTTTTGGGGATTTCTAACAATGCGAACAGACCTAATAATCGTATTATGTCGCAAAAACTATATACACATATATACGAGTATAAATACGATAGAACAATATTATGTAGATATTGAGCCTCAACAGCGTATTGTATATCCCATTTATATTTGTAAAGAAATTTTGCCTCGAGAAATTCGACGTGATCATTTACGTAATCTGAGCACTTATCATGGAATGTGTAAGTCGGAATGGATTCCGATTGAAATTATTTCGTTTTCCCTAGAAAATACAATAGAAATCTAGGGAATAATCGAATAGTTCCGATCGGAATCCATTTCGAATAATTTCATAATGCGTACCCAAATCAGAAATATATACATAGATGTATCGTGACTTTCTCATATTTTTTAAAGATGTTTACAAAATAAAGTGAAGAATGCAAGAAAATACCCGGAAAGACTGATAGTCTTAAATTAAAACCGACAAAATTGCTATTTGTTTCAATAAAAGTCTTTGAGCCTTTATTGTTCAGTTGTGTCGATACTTTTTAAAATAGTTTATCAGGTATTTTTTAATATCATGTTATTTGAAATAAAATGAAATGATAAATACCAAACGGTAATAAAAAATAATTTATTTCTTTAAAAATTTCATCCTTTATAATATCCATTGCGTATTAATAATTAAATATATTAAAAGTGAAAGTGGCATTTTAACATTCTTTTTATTTATATTTTATTTTCCAATGACTCGCGTTAAAGTTGAGAGATAAAATATGCGTTTAATTGCATAGATAAAATATTTGATTGATGCTTTAATTGACTTAATTGGAAGAATCGTGGTTACAATTGTTACGATCTCACACGCTCAATTATTTAGTTACAAATGTACATAATAATTTTCGCGAGTTTGATTCTTGGGAAAAAGTTTAAGCTGAAATATATATATATATATATATATATATATATATATATATATATATATATATATATTGTATATATACATATATATTTCAGCTTAAACTTTTTCCCAAGAATCAAACTCGCGAAAATTATTATGTACATTTGTAACTAAATAATTGTGTATATCGATAATATTCTAGTGAAATTCGATTCTTTCCGGAATGCATTATAATAATGTGTGCAATATTTAAAAGTGCACACTAGTCATACCAGAGAGCAATCTAAGAAGACATGAGGGCCTTTTTCCTGTAACCGCCAAATGTTGCCGCGCACTACTGCCCTCTGAAGAAATGGATATAAACTACAATATCCATTTTTTGCAATGCTCCTGATGGAAATAAATAATAAATCGCTGAAATAACTAAAATCAAATTAATAGAGATTTAGGTTTCTCTCTGCCTCTATATATTCATAGTCAGATCTTATATTTAAGACCATCTTAAGTACAATCTTAAGATATCATGAACCAATTAGAGAGCTACATTAGCATCTTAAGATATTATCTTAAGACAAGTCTTAAAACAAGAAGAATATATAAGATCCGACTATGATGATATATCCTTTATTATTCAGGGAACAACGAAGACAAATGCACCATGCGCTTTGTGTGTAACGACTCGCACTCCTATATTCTGTTCAACGAGAGAATGACCTCGGATCGGACGAAAACTCGTCCGTTTGCGCAGCTCTTTATAGCATTGTATATATGTACATACATATACATAACGTTACATTGCCTGCTATGCGGAAACCGAGGTCATTTTTTCGTTGAACAGAGTATAGTCATAGAAATCCATGATTAATGATTATATAAGTAAAATGCAAGCGACAATTTTCGAAAAACAATAGAAGTTTTCTTTGAACATAACAATTAACATAGCAATATTATTCAAATATTAATATATTATCAA
>JAANIC010000508.1:6841006-6851270 GCA_017607545.1 Acromyrmex charruanus | reverse complement strand
TATATATATATATAATATATATATATATTATATGTGTGTGTGTGTGTGTTATTTATCAATACTTATTCATTGACGATAAAAATTAAGCTATCAAAGTAATGATCGAGCATACATGTGAATTATTCTTAAAAAGAGAAAACAACTTTTCTTTTGTAAAACCATTGACTTTCAAAAATATATGGACTACATGGTGTAGTATCAGCAAATACACTCCAAAAACCAATATTTATATGGACAGCACGGCCACAATGAATGCTGAAAAAATAAGACATACTGGATCTAAATATTGGTGGATAATACATCCATTCAGCTATGCTAGGTATGTTTTGAACGTAAAAGAAGTTATTTAATAAATTTTCTAAACACTCTTACACTCTAAATACTTTTACTTTTCCTCGTACAACAAAACGTATATTTTATTTCTGATTAAGAGAATTCACAGATTAATGTGGGATACCTTAATGATGGCAATATATTTTATCGCTTTCTTTACAATTCCATTTATGATTTGCTTCGTTACAATGGATTATGAAATAATTGGTTTGGATATAGTGAATATTCCAATTTACGCGATCTGCTGGATAGATATAATGGTCAATTGTATTACGGGATATTACGACAAGAAAACCATGTCTATTGAGTTGAAACCAATTAAAATACTTATGTGAGATATCATTATTTATAATATATATTAACATTTTTTTTGCTTATTCAATTGTTTTTATTAATTTGTATTTAATGCTAAATACATATTCTTCGATAGATTCTATCTTAAAGGATTTCTTATGCTAGATGTGCTATCGTCTTTTCCGTATGATTATATGACACTGCGATGGCGAAGATTGCCGGGAAATAATCCTTATTATATCGTTACTTTAATTAATATCATGCCTCTCATAAAGTTGACACGCTATTACACTTTCAACTCAAACATTTATTATCTATTTACGGTAATCTGTCTTTATTATAATTATTTTCTACGAAGATATACAACGGCGGATTATATCGTGTAAACATTATTTTCAGCATTTTGAAATAAAAAACTTTTATTTTGAATTTTGTACTACCTTATTGCTAGGATTATACTTCATCTTTTGGTGTTCTTGTTTGTGTTACTTAATACCGATTTTACTGATGTACTTTTTCAACATTCCACCGACAGTAAGCCACGTTTACAATATTGATCTACGCGAGCATTTCTACGTTTTTATATTTTTTAAAGATGCATTTATTAAAATGTAATGTGTCTCAAAAGGAATGTGAGAATTGTTGGATGATGAAATTGGAAGACAGCAGTTTCCAGTTTAGATTCAAGAACGCTGCATTTATTGTATTGGAAAATATATTATCAAGTGGCTACGGTCTATTCGTACCAGAGACAGATGGCCCTATCATTTTCAATAGCATTCTTATGATTATCGGCAGAATTATTGTATGCTATATGTTGAGTAAGATATTGAGTAATATCTACACATCTTTACCAGAAGTTATGTTGAAATTATTAAATATTTCTTTTGGATTATCAAACATGCTGCTGTGCATCTTTCAGTTATGTTTCTTCGTATCAAAGCTGAAAGAAAATCATCCGAATTAAAATTTCAAGAGTTAATAGATCAAGTCAAAGCATACGCAAGACAAAAACAATTATTACCACATATGAAGAACCGTCTCTTAACTTATTATAAACATCGTTTCAAAAATACCTACTTTCAGAGTAAACGGATTTTATCAGATTTGACAGGTTAATAAAATATTATATACAAAGAAAAAGAATAAGATGGAGATAAAATACACGATAGAATATAAAATTCTTAGCAAGATAGTAACTATTGAAATTAAATTTGAATTTTTTCAAGTGTTCAAGGGATCTTTCACTCTCGAATCAAACAAACATCGTTGCTCCTCTCTCGCTGACTCAGACTTGATTCGCTTTTTATTTTCACTGGCCTCTACTGATTCTTTGCACTATTTTTGTTATTTGCGCTCGTTGATTCGCGCTGACTCGTTTCTTAAACGCGCCGACTCGCTAAGACTCGCTGTGACTCGCGAGAGTAAAAGACCCCTTGGATTTTTTGCAGAACCATTGCGAGATGAGATTGCGTTTCAGTCTTGTCGACGATTAATCGAAAACGTGGACATTTTTAAAAATTTACCAAAAAATATTCTGCAATCAATAGTGAAGCGCTTAAAATTTGAGTTATATTTGCCAAATGACGTAATCATTAAAGCTGGTACTCAGGGCGATTGTATGTACTTTTTAGCCTCGGGGACTATTGCGGTTTTGACGCCAACTGGAAAGGAAGTTAGTTTTTTTAAATATTCAAATTGGATTTACGTTTATATGTTACGAAAAAGAAATTTACTCTTTGTTATTTTGAGGTGTGTCATTTGAATGACGGTGCCCATTTCGGCGAAATCGCACTCTTAGTGGTGGATCGGCGAAGAGTAGCTAGTGTTGTCGCAGTCGAAGTCTGTGAGGTGTATCGATTAGATCGTAAAGACTTTCGTCATTGCATAGAGGTAAACAGCGAATTATTCGCGGAGATTGAACGCATCGCCGCGGAACGTATAGAAAAAACTGTCAGAGTTGAGGAACAACACGAGCGTTTTTTGATGCGTCCTGCTCGCTTGCTGAGTTTGTTCAATGAATCAAAGAAAATTTGATTTTATACATGTATAGGTATGTGTTAATTACTGTTTGATTCGGAATAAGTATTTTAGAGTTTTGAATTCTTTATGTTACTTAATATATAAAATTACTCATAGTAATTGATTTTATCAAGAAACCATTATCGCTAATAATTGGAAGAAAAATTTGTTTCATATAAATAATCTCGTTGATTGATTTTTTGTTACGTAAAACAATAGTCATTCCGACAGTAATCGCATATATTTAAAGATCTTATATATATTATTATTGTCCATACAATAATTGTATAAGATAAAGACATTCTCTCCTATACTTATACCTACTTTTATTTTAAAATTATATATATATGTGTGTGTGTGTGTGTGTGTGTGTGTGTGTTAATCATTACATACAATATTTATAATTACAATTACATTCGCTAAGATTTTATGGTGTGATGAATCTATATATACTTCTATCCAGATGTAATGTATGAAAGATATAAATCATGGTTATTTTTTTCTTGATAAATTCTTGTACAAAAAGATTAAAAGTTTTATGTCAAAATTTATGATATCGATCGTAATGAAATATCGTCAAAATTGCAAGATTGAGATGGAAAATGAGTGCGACACTTTATACGATATGTTAAAGAAAATGATCAATGTGGATCAATATCAATAGCCATGGCGGAATTCTCCATGATCAAACAATCAGCCAATTTTGTTACGCGCGAGATAAGTTTCAATACGAAGTCGTGAGAATCGCGGTTCCAATAATTAAGTTTATGATCGTAACTAAATGTTACCACCTACGGACATCGGTAGTTACAAATATGTATGTCACGTTTTCGAAATATTATGCGTGATTGGATAATGTGAAATTAATAATAGATCAACAGTATATGAAAATGATATATCTACATATAAAATACGGAGCATGTTCGAAGATTACGTCTCGAATCATATAATGTAAATAATTATTTACAATAGGTCGCATTAATACACACAGCGCAAGCGGCGGGATTCTCTAACGTTTTATATCGACGATGCTATCGCTAACTAGCGACAACCAATGAGAGCCGCACTTTTTTCCAGGATCATCCTTGCCTTTGCTGTCGCTAATTAACGATAGTGACAATCATCACTAAAACGTTAGAGAATCCCACTACAGCTAATATTAATGTACCTATGTCTATATAGGATACACTTATGATTTTTCACGCAATTACCTTTTCGTACGTTTTCGTTTTTCATTCATTCATTCTTTCTCCTGTAATTAATTTCGAATCTATGAGAACAGCTGATCAACATCGACTTTTAATCATCGACGTTTAAATATAATTACTAAAATCGCTTTATCGAATTAAATGGGACAGTACACTAAGTGACACTTTTCACTATAACGGTATTACATATCTTTTGATCGTATCTAAAAGAGAGTATAGAGGAGAAGAGTGCTTAATATCTTCACCGATACTATATTCTTGTTAGCGAATATGTCTTCTGAATGAATTTAATCTCTATTTTGTTTTATTACGCTACAACTAGACATTATCTTGGAAAGAAATACGAAGGTACATGTGATAGCTATTTACACTAATGAGACATCGTGTATATTCACTCATTCATTCGTGTATAAGCACTCTTTTCCGAATCATTTTAAAGGTCATCTAATAAGGCACTGTGTTTTACTGCGACTGAACTGGTGCAAGTATGGAACACTCAGGAGTTGATCTAAAGATTTACAATACCTATGTCGATTCTGATAACAATCTCGATAACAATCTCGACTTATGACTTACATTTACGATGTGTATAAATGCGTTTTGATTTGCCTTTTCTTTTCCCATTTATCTTTATCATTGTCAATTTTACAATCGGTTTTCAATGATCTACATTATGAATAATGATTGTTTGGCATATAAAGATAGTAAACAGTATGTAATTATAATAGTTACGATTAAAATGTTTCAGGAACAAACGTTATATGCAACAAATATACATTCGAATGCAATAGCTGATTATTATATAGATAAAGTAGAGGATTGACGGTACATGTATTATGCAAGTAAAAGATGTAATGCGACGCACAATTTAAGAATATTGCGAATTGAGCGCAAAGTTATATCGATATTAAAATTGATATTATACAATATATTTTATCCATTTAGGCATTCTAGGAACATTCTTAAGGTATTTAGAGGACAATATAACAACATTTTGGCCATTAGAACGTCCTTTGGAGATCTGTGCTGTATGGCTCATGTTTAAATATAGGTTTACTTTTAGAATAGATAATAAAGTTTCAAACAGGGTTGATAAAAATCATGTTTTAAACATGTTTTAAACTGTTTAAAACATGCTTAATCGATGTTTTTAATATGTTTTAAACATGGTTTTTTAAAAATACTATTTAATACTATTTAAAGCATGTTGAAGCATTAAAAACATGTTTGAAAAAAAAACAGAAGATTTTATTCTTTAAAAAAAATTATCTCTTATCAACCCTAATTTCAAATAGGCATTTACAGTCAATCTCAAGTTCACTGTGGATAAACATTTCATTACATATAATCCAAATTGTTTTCGGAAAGAATAAACGTACTCTTAAACGTACATTAAATCAAAGCTACATGTCCATCTAAAAAAATATCCATCTCTTTCATTTCATCTTTGAAGAAAATAACCAAAATTTGAAAATCAAAATTCTCAACTAAATATAAATTTTGAAGTTCTGTTTCGTCATTATCTTCAATAGACACATTGGGTGCTTTTCAATTGTAAAATCATTGGACAGTTTCGTTCGCATGGCGACATAAGTTTTGCGTTTCAATTATCGATACAACATTATAGACTACACATTCGTACTCAGCCTGAAGGCTATAGGTCTGTTCGCATTGCTTGTACTTTTGACACTTGACATTTTCGTTTTCTCTCTTTTCAAGGCAAAATATGTATCTATCTCATTTTAAGTGCAAAAATATTTAAGGATTTCATGCAACGCGAACAGGGCCTATGTAAGCTGTGTTTTCTAGTGAAAATTATATGTCACTAACCGCGCGGCTTTATAAATGAGATTGGAGGACGTTAAGTGGCCGATACTTTTACTTTTTTCATTCAATACAGGCGGAAAAAGCTACATTTAATCTAACTCTATCAGAAACAGATCACGATCAAAAATCGTACACATTCTATTTTAATTGAATCATGCATAATATGCTACACTCTTATAAGCGCATGATATTATTTAATATTATGCCCCTAGGGATTTTATGCATTCCTGTATACGCTATGTTAAAGATGCATTAAGCATTTGAAAAGCACCCATTTACACGCGCGCGTGTGTGTGTGTGTGTGTGTGTGTGTATGTGTGTGTGAGGTAATAGAAGATAATGAGAATAACTTGGAGTCGCGTTATGTGATAATACATATGCGAGTGCAAGAACCTAACTAATAAAATATTATAAATGACATATTACATAATAAACTATTTATATTATACAACATAATGTGAGTGCATACACATATTAATACATATTAATACAAATATAGATACAGATTCCTTTTTTAATTACGCAGTATAATGTGTCCAATGAAGGACTTCACTCAATTTATTATTACACAATGTTCTATGCAAGTAAACTTTATTTTTTGTGTATCGTTTCATCGTAGCGTGCGCATTAACTATGCTGCGTAGAAAGGAATGGTATATCGTTTCACATAAACACTTTTCAGATTATATTTTCAAGATTGTGCAGGAATTGTTGAATTTTGCTGTTGATTTCAAAAAAGAAATTTCTCAAAAATTGCACGTTATTGCGCTGTTGTGAGTTATAAATATTCGACAATTAACCTGAAGTATAATTATTACACAAAATATATATTAAATTTAAAAGAATACTATATTTGAAAACAATATCTCCTGTATATTCTATAAACGATCCGCAAAATTACGCGCTTGGTCTGCACTGTCTGCAGTCGACATTGGTTATTTTGACAACATAGGATGTTATCTGGAAGGTATGCGCGATTGCGACGTTTCTACTTATCTTTTAAGAACAAGTAGTTAATTACCCCGCCTAATATGGCTTCATCGGACTAGGATACAGCATCAGACCGTATATACATGGATAAACGTTGAAGAACAAGATCGCGTAGGCCGATCGCGTGATGTCAGTTTCGCACGTTTAGATGAAAAAAAAAAAAATATATATATATATATATGTATCTATGTATGTATGTATGTATGTATGTATGTATGTATGTATATATGTATGTGTATGTGTATGTGTATGTGTATGTGTATGTGTGTGTGTGTGTGCACACACACACACACACACACACACACACACACACACACATAGTATACATATACATATTAGACCAATGTATAAACGCTCTAAGGCTTTGGCAGTGATTTAATTTTTAATTAATCGATTATCCGGCACGTCCGATAAGAGCAGGTACGCGCAATTTTTTTCTCATTTTTTTCTATTACGAATCCCGCCGGCTACAATCAAGAATCGATATTTATGTTAGTATTTACCTACGTGCTATCACGTGTGTCGGAAATATCGAAAAGTCAATTTGGTGTTTTATACAAGCATTCGCGGAATAAATCTCCTTTTTCTTCTCGAATTATCGATATGAGGTCCTCTCGCTGGTAACTGGCCGGCCTCTGTGCATGATCGGCAGCAAAACTTTGCATAGTACTTGTGTGTACAATACTTGGCAGCAACAATAAGTTCACAGTTGGCGAAAAATGTGTTATCCTGGCAATGGGGATGAATAAAGATACCTGAAAAAAATCAATTATATTAATGAAACGTATATTGAATTGTTTACATGAAGGAATATATATAAAGAAAATATGTATATATATTGATATGAATCAGAATCATTCTCACCAGCTACGCGTATATCAACATTATCAGAATCCGAAGAGAATTCATTGGCTGCTTCGCATCGATATCGGCCAGAGTCCTCCCGATTTGCGTCGCTAATGATAAGTCGATTGAGTTCTGCACACACACACACACACACACACACACACATAAATAAAAATATATAATATATATAATTTATATCGTTATCATTCATTCTATTATTATAGAGAAAAAAATTTAATCTGTAATATATATATTTGCAAAGAAACAGTTGCTTTATAACGCTTTTTAGATTTTTACGGGTAGATTTTATTTTTAGATCTTCAAAGATAACAGAAGGTTTGTGGGTTATCGCTGTGTTTTTATTCCATTGCTAATGCCAACCTGGCCGTTTACTTCATCAGGATCTGCAAATCTTCTGGTATTTTTGAAAATATTTGCTTTTTATAAAAACGTATCGACATTAGGACTTGTGTGACTTTACCAGAAATCTTTATTCGATTGTTGGTTCGAATAAGTTCGTCATCCTTATACCAGAGTACACGTGGGATCGGATAACCATCGACATTGCAAGCGATGCTTATGTCACTGCCTTCAGGGAATTGTGATTGTCCTGCCGACACATTGACTTTGACCGGCACTGTGTGATTGAAAAATAAGATTTATTAATATTCTCAAAGCTAAAAACTTTATTAAATAAATATTAAAAAATTATGTTCTCTCAATATAAGAGAATGTATAAATTCTTCCTTTGGGAATACACTTACATCGATTTAATTTTCTTGTAATAATAGAGAGATACATTGTTAATCATATTAAATTCTTAGAATACACGTGAAATAGTCAATAAGCAAGAGTTGTCTTAACGCAGCTTCAGTCTTATAATAAATGCGATGTAAATTTTCATATTAGGCGTGCATGCAGGAAAAAGAAATTAATCAAGACAAATTCAATTATTATACATATCGTTATTGTGAACAGTAGTGCGGAGTAGGACATTTTGGAGAAACTTTGAAAGATACAATGAAAAATAAGTCTTTCATCCATGCACGTGAAAACTTTACGAGAAGTCTAAAGCAACAAATTAATTTAATTATAATCGTTGATATAATGTAGCTGGACGCTGATAAGTATCAGTCATCAAGTATCAGCCTCACCTTTGAACTTGGCGCTACTGGGCTCAGTGGTAGTGATTTCAAGAGGAACAACATGAGGGATGTGAGGTGGTTTCGAGGAATAGACGGGAGCGTAAGTTTGATGTTCTGGAGACTGCGTTCTGGTAGGTCTGTAAGGATACTGTGGTTTTTCGGTAGTGGGTCTCTTCGGTGGTTGGACAAGATACTTGGTGTACTCTTCGTGTTCAGATTTAACATTGTAGACAGGTCCGATTGCTTGCAAGGTTGTCGACCAAGAGGCCGGTGTACCGATGCCATTAAACGCCTGGCAAGTGTAAATGCCGAGGTTGGTTAGAGTTACCGAGCGTATCAAGAGAGTATAATCGGTGTCTTGCTCGTAATTGTCCGAAAATAGAGGTAACATTTGGTCGCCACGCCACCAAGTGACCAATGGCCTCGGCCATCCCATGGCATAACAATGCAGAGTTATCGGCGAGTTCATCGTCACCGTTATACGAGTATCGGGCTCTCCGATGATAGCGACGGGAAGTTCATTTGGTTCTAAAGAATGCAAGAAAAGAGGCATGCACGATGCTTAGAAATGTTAATTGCACCATCACCACGAAAATCACAAATTAATTGATCCAATTTATAACTAGTACATGTGACATTATTAAATTCATTTCATTTCATGCCAGCCCAAATGCATTTCTCTAAAACGTAAATCCACAATCGATATCTTAGTAAACGTATTTGATATTAGTATTAAATGAAAATGGAAAAATTTATG
Source organism: Acromyrmex charruanus (assembly GCA_017607545.1). NCBI lineage: Eukaryota > Metazoa > Arthropoda > Insecta > Hymenoptera > Formicidae > Acromyrmex > Acromyrmex charruanus. The sequence continues at coordinate 6,841,848 of JAANIC010000508.1, read as the reverse complement.
TTATTCTAATATTCGAATGCATTTCATAAGACATTTATAACAAAAGTAGTATACCAAAATGCCATAGTTGATTAATGATATTCTACCGAAAGTTAATATTGAGCAAAACTCACTCTTTGTGAAATAAATGGATTTTCTATGTACCTGTGACGTCTAATTGATACTCCGCCCTTACCGGTGGCCCTAAACCATTATCAGCGGTACATACATAAGTACCTCTATCGTAAGTATATAAATTAATGATCTGAAGAGATCCATCGAGTAGTATACGCCGTCTTTTCTCTGAAGGCCCAATCTAAAACCGATATTCACAAAATATTTTTAAATTCTTCAGAAAATTATGAGAAATAGTTATTCAATTATGATTATATATTTATCATATTTTTCTCGAATATAAATTATTTGTTTCGCATATTTGAAATACACAGTAACATAATTTACCAATGTAGTATCCTTTCTCCATGTGATGATTGGTCTGGGAGTCCCTAGTGCGACGCATTTCAATGTAACATAGCCACCTTCTTGCGCGCTAACATGAGGTTCTTCGGGTTGTTGAATCATCGCAGGTTCACCACCATATTGTGGCGGGATAACGGTAGGCCGTGATGTTGTCGAAACTTCTTCTGATGCAGGTTCCAGACAGGATGTGCCGCAACCACTGTTACAGCATTTCCATTCTCCAGGACAGTCCGCATCCGTGACACATTCTTGTTCACATCTTGTGCTGTTGGATACTTTTGGGCAACGACCGGGTTTAACGACTGCAATGTTACACACATACACACACATATATTATATATATATATATATATATATATATATATATGTACATACATATATAT
>JAANIC010000508.1:6798932-6833479 GCA_017607545.1 Acromyrmex charruanus | reverse complement strand
GTTTTATAAAACGCAATATATATATATATATATATATATATATACACATATATATATAGATATATATATAACAATTAATTATATGAATATTATACATTATGTGTAAAATATTATATTTAGAGTTACCTTTTCCTTTTGGTTGAACGCAAACTTCTTTACATTCTTCCTGTGTTTTGAATCGATTTTCATTGCCCTCGCAACCTCCGTACCAAAATCTTGAACAACCACCGTAGTCGGTATCATAGAACCACTTGACCGTAAAATCTCGACAAGAGCCTCTGTCTTTTTTCAAACCACATGCGGCACCGGGCACCGAAGGTATTGTGATACAACTTTCAAAGTTCTCCCCTTGAGCTTCCTCAATTCCGTCCGGACAGCATCCATATTGCGATGCGTCGCAGGTACAGCCCGCAAAATTTGATCCTTTAGCAGGTGTTCTACCATCTGAGCAACATTTATATTTTGTATTCTCGCATCCACAACCTGTAAATGTTATACAAAATGCGTTACAAAATGTACGTAATTTTTTGCTCTTCTTATGCTCTAATTACTCTCAACATTTGGATTTTATATATGTACCATATTTGTATGTTGATCGTGGAGTTACCTTGACCATGAGAGCCCTTGGCGATAGTAATACCGTCGGGACAACATCCAAATTGGTAAGTGTAACACGGGCATCCCTCGAAATTGCGTCCGCTGGCGGGAGTAAATCGATTCGGGCAACAACCATAAGGTGTGTATAGACAGCCACAACCCTCGTTGTTTGGTCCACGCGCTATTGTCGAATTATCCGGGCAACAACCGAATCTCGTGTATTGGCAGCCACAGCCGTAGAAGTTTGGCCCACGGGCTGGCAGACTGTTATCCGGACAGCACTTGTATGGTGTCGATAAGCAGCAACCTTCGTTGTTCGGTCCATGTGCCGGCGTTATTCCATCCTCGCAGCATCCGTAAACACTGTCGTGACATGGCATACGACAACCATAGTTGTCCGGTCCGAGAGCTGTGGAAACAATCACAGACGATGGAGGCATATACAAGATTAGTTTAGATTAGTTTAGAATGGTTAACCAATTTGTTCCATTATCTATTTGATCAATTAATAACACGTATGGAACCATCAATAACACGCACGCACGCACGCACGCACGCACGCACGCACGCACGCACGCACGCACGCACATTATAAAATATTATTTCACAATTTATGGTATTAATGGTATTAATATCATTTATGGTATTAATATCTTTTCCGATTCAACAAATTCTATGAATAATTCTTACACAACTTGTGTTAATTAATTTATTATTACATATTATGTAACTAACCCGCAAAAACTCCATTAGAACAACATCCAAAGTAGGACGCGCTGCAATTTTCGATATTAATGACACCGCAACCCTCAAAATTGATACCAGTTGCAATGGTAATACCATCAGGACAGCAACCGTAAGTGGTGTTTGCACAATCTTCGAGTGAAACAGGTTGGGTTGTTATTTCATATGTCTCCGTTTCAGAAGTGACTTCTTCCTCGCAACCTTATCACACAACGTATACTCATTATTTAAAACATTCGAAAATATGCATAATATACATACATATGTACAATAAATACATGTAATTATATACTAATTGGTCCAATTTCAGAAATATCTAAATAAGGCATACAAATTTTGTTTGCCTTATTAAATTGTAATATATTCTTACATATAAGGCATGGGATATAATTTACGATACAAAGGCAAAATGGCAAAATATATACCTTCGCTGTTAGGACCAGAAGCGGCTTTAATATCATCTGGGCAACAACCAAATTCAGTTACGTTACAACATCCCAAATAATCCTTTCCACTAGCTACAGTCTCGTTATCTGGACAACATCCAAATCTACGCGTTTAAACGAACAAGCGATTAAATTATAAAACTAAGATGATACATTTGAAGAATTTATAAAAATAAAAACTAACTCTGTTTCTTTACATAGTCTCTTGCATCCTTCATAATCGTTGCCTTGCGCTGTAGTAACACCATCAGGACAACAACCAAAAAGTGATTCATTACAACGAGAATCTGGACAACCTTTGTTCTTGGGACCAATGGCTGGTGACACGCCATCGGAACAGCAACCATATCGCGTCTCGTTGCATGTTTGCGGCATCGGACAACCATGACCAAATGGTCCCTGAGCAGCAGTGATATTGTCGTAGCAACATCCGAACGGTGTTTTCTTGCAGCTCTTCTTTGGTTTGCATTGCCGTTTGTGCGCCGTTGTATCTGGGAAGCTGGTTGTCCATACCTCTGTGACTGAAATTATGTTGATATTAATATAAAAAAGAAACATTTGTTTTATACTATTCGAGACTTACTTACTATGAGTCTTTTCGGTAAGATCGATTTCTTCACTGGTTGTGGAGGACGTAATTTCTGTCACAATGATTTCACCAGATACTGTTGTTTCTTCAAAAGACGATGTTGTAATTAATGATTCAGTTGTCTCGCTTGATTTAGTCGTCATAATTGACTCGGTAGTCTCCGTAATTTCCGTTTCCGTAGAAACTGTGGTGGTAGTCTCACTAGATTCTGTTGCGTCTGATTCGACAATTGCGCTTGAGGTCGTAACGTCGCTAGATTCAGTCGTTAGTCCGGATTCTGTTATCTCAGCCGATTCCGTGCTAGTGCTGGACTCAGTTGTCTCTCCCGATTCGGTTATTTCGCTGCCAGTTGTTTCAGTCTTATCCGATGAACTCATCCCAGAGACAATAGTGTTTTCTGTACTAATGTTAACTGTTGTACTCTCGTCTGTTTGACTTGATACCGTAGTTATGGCATCAGTACTCTGTTCCTCGGAACCGAAATCGTACTCTCCTTGTACTTTCAATTCTGTTGTTTGCTGAGAAATCATTGTTGATGTCATCGCTGTTTCTGCAAAATATAATTAATTTATAATTTGTACTTTTGACTTGCTGATAGTAAAATTAATTTAATTTTTCGCTTATGTTAAAAAGAACATCTATAAGCGTTCCCTCTCAAGCATTTTTATAAAGATATTAAAAATCTCATAAAATACATTTGAAAGATTGTGACACATCGTATACGGATGTGTANAGATGCAGCGTTGTTAATCATCACGGAACATGAAGCATTGCACTGAAGCTCGGTTGAACATGTTAAAATTTAAAAAGTAGAAATGTTAAAATCAAATATAAAGATCAACACATTTTTAGAACACACGTCCATGTCACTCAGATATGACTTAAACATTATGGACATGTGAGCTAATTATAATTGTATCATTCTTGCTGAGGAGGACTCCAAAGAGAGTCGAAACGTTCAAAATAAAGAAGACATCAATCCAACATCTGATTATTAATTGTTCACTAAATAATTACGCTGTTTATCATTGCTGGCTCTCATTAGCCTATTATATTTATTTTTTTGTATTATTTATACCTTTGAAAGATTGTGCATGTACATTATTTAAATTTAAATAACAAATTGAAAACAATAAAACATTTTAATTATATCGATTTCTATATGATGTTAAATTCAGGTTATAAACAATTTTACTATTTTTAATATACTTACCGGATGTGGTAATCCCGCTTGCAGTCGTTTCTATTTTCTCTGTTGTTGTAATCTCCGTTTCTGATGAAGATAATTCTGAAAATGTACTTGGTAGAGATTGCGTAGACTCGGTCGTGTCTGTAGATTCAGTAGTTGCTGTTGTTTCACTCTCTGTCGAATCGGTCGTTTCAGTATCGGCTGTATTTGTTGTATCTGTTTCAGTGGTTTCAGTGGTTTCGGTGGATTCAGTGGATTCAGTGGTTTCTGTTGAAGTGGTAATGGTATCGGTATCAGTTGATTCGTTTGTATTGCTTGTTATGTCATCTGAATCGGTTGTCGTATCACTGGATGCAGTTGTTGTTTCTGAATTGTTACTAACAGTTGATTCGATATCTACATTGCTAGTCAATTCGCTGGTGATAGTAACGGAATAATCTGTTGATTGTTCTGTTGTCCCTGATTCAACATAAAATTAACAAATATATGCACATAAGACAATGATAATGATTTTATAAACGATATACTCAACAATATACAATGGTTTAACATTATGATTTACATACATCAATTTGGATAATCGATATTTCAAAGACTATAATAAATTAATATATTAATATTGGAAATGTACTAATATTTATAATATAATATAATACGATATAATGTGAGAAACATACTATCAAATTCCGATACTGAGACTTGAGTTTCTTGAGTAAATTCGTCTGTGGATGCACCGGATCCTTCAAAGCTGGTACCGGATCCTTCGAGCGTTACGTCAGTTCCTTCAGTGATGTCCGATGACTCATTTACGTCTATTCCGAATTCAGTTGTGCCGGTTTTGCCTTCCGTCGTAATTTCACTAATTGAACTTTCGCTCTCTTCGACAACGGTAGAACCAATATCGATAGTGCTGCCGGTGAATAAGCTAGTATCAAACATGGTAAAATTATCGTCACCACTACCTTCGCCGCTACCCAATTCGGAAAGTGATATATCGCCTCTCGTAGAATCACTAAACATAATGTCGTAAGTGTCACTTCCGGTAAATAATAAATTCGGAGTTGTTGCTTCTGTTTGCTCTATTAGTTTGCCCATTGGCACTTTCTGAAACGAGAAAAGGCGCTTCAATGTTACAACTATCCGATTCTTCTCGGCGAGATGTAAAATCGAAAGAGTTCCGCGTTACCGGATTGTTCCGCGCGTAAGGTTTATTTGAATATTGCGAATCTGACGACTCTTTGAAACGGTAAAATAATAAGAAATGAAGTTACAAAGTAACTCAATCGTACTTAATATTTGATTAAATACGACCCAGTTTTTGCTTACCCCCGCAGGAAGATTGAATTCAACAGCATATTGTTCTTCTTCCTCTTCCTCCTCACACTCTTCCTCCTTTGAGTCTATCATTTCATCTGGCTTCTCGAGGATTAGTGTCACGCCTGTGTTCACCAAAATAACAAATTTAGAGAAATCCTTAACATTTAAATTCTTAACACGAGTCTTGTAAAAGTATGCACATGAAAACTTGTAACATTGGATGATTCTATGCGTGCATTCTATTTATCATTAACTAGTCTCGAAAGAACATCGAAAATTTAATTTTCCTTGCTACAGAGAATAAGTGATATTTTATTCACGGTAGGTGGTTTGTATCGCCCTTTAGAATAAGTACTGAGACATTTGAATTTAATACCACGAATTTCATTATTTTCACGCCTGCTGTTCTAGGCGTATTCTATATTTTATGCTCGTAGCCTATAATGAAATGGTTTACGTCATAATAAATCGCGTAACCTGCGTTATAATGAAGCAACTGTTAATATATTTTACGATCTGTAATAATGAAAATGACAACAACATTTAAGAGATTTTCAAACTAAATAGACAATATCGATGATAGAATTTATTTTCTAAATAAGATAATTTAATAGATTTGTCAATAAAGCGATATCATTTAATGTTATTGACGTATATATACATATTGTATACTATGAAATAAATAAATTTTAAAATTTTAACCAATAGGTTAATTAAATTAATTTATTTTTTAAAGTTATTGATATAAATCTTTTTAATTATATTATTATTTTAAAAAATATTTTCTTTTTGTGTAAAAATTATTTATTTTATCTATGTTAAATATTAAACTTTATTTTATTTAAAAATGCAAAGTTTTAACTTAAGTTTAATTTTTACCTTCTTCACAAGGTTGATCATTGCATTTTTCAGTAGAGAATATGATATTGTCGGCATTACACTGATTCACAGGTACGGTTTTGTTGTCCTTCATACAAATTACTTTACGAATCATATCGCCACCATCACATGGTTTCGAACACTGCAACATATTATGACATTGTTGATTACATTTTGAAAAATTATAATAAATCTGAATTATAAACTTTACAAAACTGTAATAATAAATTTAAACAAAGCAGTATCAATTAACCGTGAAAATAAGAATGTTGTCGCGGAAATAACTAAAAATTAAAGCAAACCTTGCTCCAAGGCCCTGCAAACCATTCGCCTTTACATGGTTCTTCAGCGGTGCAATTTTTAATATTGTCAAATTTTTTTTTGGGGTCACAATTCTCGTCCGAAACTTTCTTCACAATATCGTTGCTAAAAGTGCCACAGAACACTTTGCGCATTTGAACGCCGTATCCACATTTTGCCGAACACTATGAAAATGTGTAATAAAGATAAAAAACCAAAAAAATAAATTTTATTATTATATATTTAACCTTTAAAGAACGAGAATCTGTTTAAAATGTTATAGTTTTCCTTTAGTAAGATTTATAATTCATAATATGTAATTATTTCTTGCCTCAAAATATGATACTATTTCAGCGCCACTATAGTGACATTCCTGTTCTGTAAAGGTTAATTAAAAGAGATAAAAGAATGTTTAATTCAGAGGATATTACTAACGTTTAGTCAATTGTTGATATATACTTGTCTCTTAAAGTACAATATTATATATGTATATATGTTTTTATTTTAAGGTAAATGGACGCGCAAGAAAATATTTATTTACTTACTTCGCTCCATTGCGAGGAGAACCACTGAAAATCGCAATTCTTAGCTTTATCACAGTCTCTTTCTAATTCTGGCTTCTTGTCTGGATCACACAAATTATCTGGATAAACTGTGCCATCTTGAGTAGCGCAATGGGCCGTTCTGGTTTCTTTGATGAGATCACATTTCTCTTCGCACTATCAAGATAAGATTTTCAATTGTATCAGTTTGTTCAAAACTTTGAGAAGCGTAAAAGTAATTTTTTCATTTAATAAAAAGTTATTCGCGGGTTCAGAGAACTTACCCCGCTCCATTCCGAGGTAACCCAATCGAGACCAGCGCAAGGTCTCAGCTCGCAAGCCTTTTCATTTTCAGGCATTTCCGCTTCACATGTTCCATTTTCCAACACTTGGATCTTGCCATCGACCTTCTTGTAACACGTAACTGTTCTCGTTTGCTTACCAGGTCCGCATATATGATCGCACTAGAAGAAAATAGATTTCTTTCGTCAAATCATATAATTCATTGTAATTTAATACTGCATGATAATGTAACTTACAGGCTTCCAGGGCCCTTCGTGCCACTGTGGACAATCTACGTTTTTGTTGCATTCTTGCTTAGTAAGCCCTTTAGGTCCCACTTTTTCCAAACATTGAGAATCATCCACTACGGAAGCTATTCCACCTGAGATGATTTGTTCGCATTTTATCTCTCTAGTCTGCTCGCCCCCCTCGCCGCAATGTTTGGTGCAAGTTGACCATGAGCCTTCTACCCAAATAGGCGGACATGGTTCTTGGCTACAGCTTTGAGTGTCAGTCGGTTCCAACTGCGGATCGCATAAACTCTCATCCACTGGCTGATTATCACGCCTCCGTACACAAGCTACCCGTCTCGATTGGTAGCCTTGAAAAATAAACGAAACATATTTACTCTTGTTGAAATACAACTGTAATTATTACTTTAATTATAGCGGATTTGCTTTTAAATTTTGATTTTGAACACCATTTGCTTTTATTGCATCGTACCTAGTTACAACGTTTCGAAAAATTTATTAATATTTTGATATTATAAAAATAATTTACTAAAGGCCAATCAAAATAATTTTTTTATTATTATCAACATAGATCAACAAGACTTTTAAATATTTGTGCGTATTGTATGAAAGCATCGTTTCCTAATAATAAGAAAACATAATTTTAGAACCTACACTTTTAATCACATATTAAAATTGCATATTAAAATTATAATCTTATAATACCTCCACCGCAATTAACACTGCAACTTGAAAATTCATCGGTTACCCAAGTGTAACTATCCGGATCGGTACGCGCCGAAAACTTCTTAGGTATGCTATACTCGTAATGCACTCCCACGTTACGATCTTGGTACAGCAACTGCGAAAGGAAAATAATTTTTCATTAATACATTCCTCGTTCTGAACATTTCACTAGCAAAAGAAAATCGATACGAATGTATACCGACCACAACGTAAATCGGTTCATTTGTAGGTCCCAGAGCCGTGATGGTATCGGGTGCTGCAAATCCTTGAGGATCTCTAGCATAATGAAAAATCGTACCAGAAAAGCGCAAGCTGCGTGGAAAATCTATCCTCCAATTGCCATTTAAATAGTAATGTCCGGTTGTGTTGCGTATGGCTAATTAACAAGTTTCAAGAATACTTGGAATGAGCAATTACATTATTAAACAACTTATTGGTATTATATTGATATTAAATTATTAATATTAAATATATGTATATGTCGCACTATCTTACCGTTTGATATTTATACCGTTTGATTTTTATTTTGTTTAAACTCACCTAAATAATTGTTGGATGGATAATTTTCTTTGATAATGATATTTGTCGCACCTTCGGGAATAAGTAAAATATCGATATATCCTGAAAATATGTCTCTATTATTGGTGCAGAGAAATAGATTAAAAATAATAGAATTGCAAATAAGTTTATGAATTAAAAGAAAATTAATTAAAATATACAATATTAATTATACAGAAATAATTTTAATTGCTTGTTAGAAATTTGTTATGCAACATTTGTTATGCAACTAATATTAATAAATATTATAATCAACGAAAATAACTTACCCACTTGAAGATCGTCTGTGTCAAATAAGCCAGTAACGGTATTGCAATTTGAGCCATCGCCACTACATTCTCTACACGCATCTTCCTTAACATCACTGCCCAACATCATATCGCATCCGACGTGCTATTTAAAATAATTTTATAATAAATTCTATCGCAATACAGCTCTATTTTCGCTCTTATATTTCTTTTAATTATAACAGCTTAATCACAAGTCTATTATTTAACGTAAGTCAATATTATTCGATAATAAAATAAAATTATCTAATTGCATCTTTTACGCAATTATTAAATTTATGTAATAATAATTAATGATTAAACATAACTCACCATGCATTTGCCTTCGACACAAACATCGTTCTTTTCGGGTTCACAAGGAGTGCCGTCGATCACAGCGACTTTATGTCTGTAGAAAAATCGCTCTCCTCGTGGCATGCAATTTAGTTCGCATTTATTTGGACTTCCGATGTACGGAATCCAACTACGGAAACAAATATGATAACATGTAAATAAAAATCGATAATTATATCCCGATCCCATTTATATTGTATTATCGGATACTAGGAACTATAGAGATGTATTGGATCGTAAAATTATCGGATACCGGATATCAGATGTCCGAAAAGAATGTCCGAAAAGAATATCAAATATCCGATATTCGGATATCGGATATCCGGTAGGGCAGTTATCTGGCAAGAAACCGGATATTTTCCGAATAGCCATCCTCTCTTCTTCACTACAAATTCTCCCAAATTCTTAAAAAAAAAAGGGAAAGCAAGGGGAAAATAGCGATAATAATTGAACAAGATTGTTTGTAATACAATTTCAATATTGCTTAGTAATCAAAGTTCAATAAATAAATTCAATTAATAAATTTTTCATAATAGACAATAACATTTCAGCATTTTTCGGTCACAATTTATTTCGATTATCGGCATAAACTATCATGCTTGTGCAAAACCATAAACTGTTCAAGAGGTTTAGCTAAAAAGAGTACAATTTGCATCAATAACGCAAATATAAAATTTCAACGAATATATGTTTCCGGATATTAATGACATTCGACTATCTGACCGGAGTAAAAAAAGTACCGGATAATAGAAGATACTGGATTTCGGATATCAGATGCATCTCTACTTATGAATTATTATTTAATTCTTCTGTTTAGCAAACGATATGCATCGGTAGAAAAAAATTCATTACGGCAAATAAAAGATTTATCATTTTATTTTATGTTAATGAATAATAATTTATATGATCATAATATAGATTTTTGATAGGAATTTTCAAATCCTTTTCAACTACTTGACGCATGAAGAAGAAAAAGTATCCATAACAGAAAAGAAGGTTTAAATATGGACAATGATTTAAATATGGATAAACGGTGTTTCAGTTCTTTAGCACTGCTATCTGAACAAGCATATAGATAATTTTGTTGATAATTTTGTCATACAGCTACATTTAACGATTACTTTTGAGAAAATGTATAAGTTATATATCTATAATTGTTAGGTTTTTGATAATTGAAAATTTGTGCAGGTATGAATATTTTATTTTTTCTAGAAATATAGCTTTATTAATGAAATTGTTTATAACCTTGAAAACACACACACACACACACACACACACACACAGTATAAAGTTTGATACATGTGTGAAAAGATATATTAAAGTGGGAATACATTGTGTTTCTCTTATAACTTAATTTCATGATACGATGTTAGGCATGGGTAAATAATGGGCAACAACCTACATATTTTGTGATCAAAAATTTCTAAACAATAGAAAAGAAGAATGATGAGTGCAATATGTTCTGCGGGCACACATTGATTGTACAAAAGTTGAGAAAGACTATACATGCGATTATTGTTGAAAATGTAATAAAAAATAAACTAACATTTGTCTATCAAAATTTTAATATGATTTTTGTTGATTAATTAAATTAAATTTGGGAAATTATTAGTATTTCAGATTGATTGTGTATTGAAAGTAATCGGCGCGTAATCAGATTTAAATTTATTTAAAAATATACATATTGTATATACATATATGTATTAATTTAACATCTAACTTTGACCGTAATGATGCTTTTTGTATTTAATTAATTTATTTATATAAACACACACACAATTCTATTTCTAACCTTAATTATGTTTTCGCCCTTTATATAAATATTTCTTTGCATAAATTCTGCTATTCTGGTTTATTGTGAAGGTAATCAGATTATTTTTAAATCATCTTTTCAAAAACAGCGATTTTTTCTTGTTTTTTGGGAAGCTTTTTTTAAACTGAAATTTTAATCAATGTAGGATTATCCTTTTTACAAGTATTGAAATAGACGCTCCACTAATTCAATACATATATTCTCAATAAGTTTAAACAACTTACAATATGAAAAAATAAAATTGAGTGAGAGAGAGAGAGAGAGAGAGAGAGAGAGAGAAAGAATAAAAGAGACCTACTCGTAATAAACTCCTTCGAAGGGTACATTGTTAAACTCCGCACACTGTTCCGCACGAAAATCTGTCGATTCACCAAGGCATTCCTGCAAAAAGAAGTATAATTGCAAATTTTTAATTTAGCAGGATAAAATTATTGACGCACAGATCAAATTTTAATTTAAATTACTTGATAGTTGTAGTATCGAACAGACAACAAATCAAATGATTTTAATTTGATTATCAAAAATGTGAATTGTACGAAGAAATTATAACTTTTCTCTCTGTAATAAAAAAATGATAATTTAAATAAATAAATAATATTTGTCAATCTTTTTTATCAACATTTCATAATATTTTATAATGATGATAAATTATATCGAAACAAAACCTCAAATTCAAAATACCAAAAACCAGTGATAATCTCGAATTCAAAATATACATTAATGGTGAATGTTGAGTTTTTATATAAAGAAATATACACATGTTTGAATATCATGTTGAGGGAAGTTTGTTCATTACTGTATAAAGAGACCAAAGAAAAATGTTACTTATTAGGTAGAAAGATCTTTGTAATATTCCTATTTTTTAGCTAACGATTTCTTTTGTTAGATCAATTTGATTTCTTGAATATCTTATCTCATTAGATACATCATTTGCTTAATATTATTACAGTAGTAAGAAAGAAGTAAATTATTTATCAAACTTGATATATTTAACATGCAATTTTATAACTCCACTTTTTTATCGTATCTTTATCAATTTTGATTAAAAACTATTTACGAATTACTTTTGATTAATTTTTACATCATATCTAAATTAATTGCTAACTGTTTTTGATAACTTGAGTGATGAGACTGATAGATTTACATATTTTACCCTTGTTTAATACTATGAAATAAATGCGTATGTGTTGTACTATTTCATGAACGCCCCGTAAAAATAAAATGAGCTAGAAATAGATGTGCTTCACATTGGAGAGCAGATCTGTGAGGCAAGTAACATCGATAAATCGAGTGGAATCTTAGCAAAAACGAAGAAAAGATACTCCGATGGGACCGGTACCACGCACGAGGATACAGCGTAAAATTTATGGTATGAGATTTCTTGCGAACGGAAACAGTAAAAATATGGCAAGCCAACAGCATAGAATTTGTAGAATTATCATGTCATGACATAATTTCAGTTCATTAATAAGAATCGTAATTCTTTTAAGATAATTATGTTTTAAAAGTTTTACATTAAACAAAATTTTTTATGCCATTAAAAGGTAAAACGACTTGTTATAAAACAATTTTTTGTAAGAATTGAAAGTATATAGCCAATAATACGTGCAAAATGAATTATATAATAATTATTGGTAACTCTCGCACTACGTCAGAAAACTAATGCACTACAGGGCCAAAAATTTAAATAGATAGTCGAATATTTCTTTTGAGAAAAATATTTTATATATTTACGAAGTTATAGGGTCTGAATAACGCATCAAGAGTTATTTGAGTATAAGTATGAAGGAGCTCTCAAGATCAATTAAAAAATTTTAAATGTAAGCTCCCACTTTTTGTCCAATATTTTTATAATTGACATCGAGAGCTTTTCAAAGCACTACAATAAAACTCCTTTAGATTTAATCTTTTTCGAGTTGACAAAGTTCAGATACCGCCAGCATTAACGTTATTCATATTCAAGATGTCCGATCAATATTTATCAAGATTAAGATCATTGTTTTACGTTAAAAATGAAAATAAGGGGAACAATTTTCAATGATCTTTATTTTGACAAATGTTGTCAAGGTTATATTATATTATGTCTTCGAAAAACATTCGGTATAGGTTTTAGCCGTCGATCGGATACTTTGGATAACGCTAATGCTGGTGGTACCTGAACTTTGTCAACTCATATCTCGAAAAACAATTAATCCAAAAGAGTTTTAATACTTTGAAAAAATCTGAAAGTCAGTTACAAGAATAATATGAATAAAAAGTAATTTTCATTAAAAATTTTAAAGTTGACCTTAAGAGCTCCTCCATATGTGGGGAAGAACCCATATCGAGAACAAAAGTAACAAGGTACAATAGTGACATTATTAATATTTCTTGAACTACAATAGACATGTGTATGCGATTGCATGATACAATTCCAGACAGATCGGCAATGAATCGTTCGTTACATGCTGGTTCTCGCGAAATGTGCACGAGTACAGGAGCAGAAATTATTTTTTTCATGCATCAAGTAAGTTTTATTGTGTGCACAAAATCAAAAAAATTTTTTTTCTTTATAACAAAGATATAATGTATTATCTTAATATGTTTTAACGATTATCTATGTTGATGATTTGCACATTTGAGTTGATTTTTATTTAGATTTTAATTTAAAAAATTTACTATAAATTCATAAATAATAATATTAGGGGATAATAGTGACATCGATATCTTGGGTCAGTTGTAACGTTGCAATTATCCGAAAACTTACTAGATTTTATTTTAGTATTGTTTTGTACAATATTATTTCAAAATAGAAATGTTACTTTTCCCGATCTTCCCTATACTTAAGATCAAATAAGTCTCATCGTTTAATGCATTGTTAAAGCTTTTACATGAAACATTTTTCTTAAAAATGTTTTGTTTATGAAATATTCGACCGTACTGTCGGCTTATCCCGTGTAATTCTTTTTGAAAAAGATTTATTACAAAGATGAGCGAAAGCTTAAATAGACAAGGATAATACAAAAGAGAAATAAATTATAAAAACGACAGCAAAAACATTAGAATCATTACTATATATTGCAAATTTACGTTAATTGTATGTTTATCTGTTTATATGTCATCTTACATATATAGATAATATTTCATACAGAAATAATTATTTTTTAATAATTTATGATCTATAATAAATATAATTATAATTTTTTATAACAAGATGCAACTACTGTTGTTCCAGGAAATAAATGTCAATAACATCGCTCTCTCAATTATAGAGAATTTGTATAGCGATGTACCTTGCTATTTGTGTTGTAGTTAGCATCTAGCTCTAACAAAGTTAATACTTCACGAGTCAATGCCACATATAAGACTTCCGTTCGTGAATCTTCTGTAGTCCGTCACAAAAACATATAAAACGCACATCGAAAAAACGCTGACACAATATGTATTCGGATGCAGTTTCGTTATTAGATGATATGCTTATATAATACATTATCAAATCGTAATATTAATATTATATTTGTTTCTATTAGTATTGTTTTTTTTTCTTATAAAAATTTTCTCTATAAAAATACGTTATCCAATTTGTTTTTTGTATCAAAGTTATAAAAATTAATATAGTAAGGAGGAAAAGGGGGTTGTAAGGAGTCGAAGAAAATACCGTTTGTATGTGTTGTTTTAAATAAATTTATGTAGTTAATTAATGTTATGTTAAAAATATGATATAAAATACATTTCAAATAAAAGGCTAATTATTATAGAATTTTTCGCGTTGCGAGATACAGATTACTAAAGCCATCTATTGGAAAAATAATGGATTTCTTTTTACTACACCTAATATTTATCAACTACACTAACCGACACTGATTTTGCTAAATGGGTCATTTTAATTGATTTATATATGTTTCTTTCATATTGATTCTAAAAATGAAGTGTTTATCCTACGAGCTCCAATTTTTTTAACTGACATATCTCTTTTTAAAAATTTATGTAATGTTTACTAACAATTCGTCGTATGGAATATTTTTCTTAATTAAATTAATTAATTTTTGTTTAAAGTCTTTTTATCATGAGTAAAAAAATCATGTTAAATTTAATATTATTCTCTTTAAATTATTTACGTGATTTACGTATAACAATAAACAGGATAGATAAATAGAGAAGTTTTTAAATATATGTTATTCAAAAACCCTGCTTTTCTCATATATAAATTTAACAAACAAATTTCAAATCAGCAAAAAATATCATATCCTGTCAGATCAATTTAACAAAAGAAAAGTGAAACTTTTTGTCAAACAGTATTATTTAATATTATTATGCAATAAATTTCGAAATATTTTAATGTACAATTTATGTTTGCATTCCATTAAACTCAATCTGTCAATTCAGGATACAAAGTAATAGATTCTTGTCGTATTAGTTTTAGAAGTAATATTTACGTAATATTATCTAGTTCAGTCTCATAATTGCGTAACAGACATATTTTTTTACAAATAATTTTTATCTTGAAATAATTTTCTATTTTATTTTTTGCTTGTTTTCTACCCATTCAATAGTTGAATGAATCATGAAAAAAAGGCAAAACGCTGTTAGATTTTAATTGCAATTAATTAATCGTAATTTTTCATAATGCGATCCACATAAATAAAAACATCAAGAAAATGCAACTATAAGTTCTAAAACTTGTAGTGTTTAATAATATTTATTTTTACCATATTTATTTTTTATATCATATTTGAATTTAAATGGAATATCATATTTTTAATATAATAATGTACAGGTGTGTAGGTATGCGCGCGCACGTGCGTGGGCGTGTAGATATGTGTAAAGATTAATGACATTGCAATTGGTTAAGAGGGCCGAATTAAATAATGACGTAAATTATATGATTAAAAATTGGCGTGTCATTAGTTGAGCCATATCTGAAAGGCTGAAAGCAGGCAGGATGTTATGTTTTAAGAAAATGTGATAGAAAAATTGAAAGAATCAATTATTCATTGAGATCAGCGATCACAAATAAATTGCAGATTAATCATAATTTTATAGATGAATCGTCATTATATGTGATAACAATCATAAGAATCGAAAGAAAAGAGTCAGAGTGTAAACTTCGATTCTGATTTTAATTTGTTTGTAGATGAGAGTAATAATTGAAACGCACATCATGCGTCTGCCCCAAGGTCTTTTGATAGACTGTCAGACTACTCGATCTATTAAAGTACATCGCATAAATCATTCGCTATTACAAGGCAATTAATCAAGTTCTGAATTGTACTTGTCTCGCATAGTCCATGGTATTCCCATTACGGAATCTTTTTACAATTTCGGACTGATATTAGCACGTGGCGAAAGCAACGCAATCACTCGCATCCAACGAATAAGTTTATCGCGAATAAAATAATTATGAGTCATGTTAATTATAATAATTTTTCGTACTCACTTGAATATTACACGAGAAAAATCTTCTGGATGCACCAGTACACTTGTCATGACCACTATCACTGCAACATTATAAAATAAATGTATTACTTTATGATAAATGATCGAGTCTGAAGTTAAAGTAAGAGTATTACCAACTCAAACTTTTTGTTATTTTTGTTACTTTCTCATGTGCACTGTTGTATATTTATCAAATAATAAATAGTATAAGAACAAAACCAATAAGAAATAGGAAATAAAGGCTTATGATGGTCAAAGCTGGATCTTTGATGATTATAAAATAATGTAATGTGAATTATATATATATATATATATATATATATATATATATGTACTATACACACACACACACACACACACACACACACACACACACACACACACACACACACACACACACACACACACACACACACACATACACACAAAATATTTGTGGTCATTTTGAATTGCAAGCGTCTTAGCTTTAGTGGTCTAAAGGCTTAGGACGCTCGCACGGAATGCTAGAGATCCGGGTTCAATTTGCAGCCGAGGTAATATATTTATTTATTGCGATTTTCAGAATATATATTCTTTAATACGGATATCTATTGAGCATCAAAATTTAATTGTAATACTATTTCAGTAGTTTAGCTGCGTTTTTAAATCTGATAAAATTTCGCGCAGTTCAAGATCACTACAAATATGGCATATATGTATATACGTATATAGTATATAGTATATAATTCACATTGAATTATTTAATCATCAAAGATCCAACTTCGACTGTTATATACCCTTAATTCTTATTTCTTATTGGTTGTGTTCTCACATGTACAATCTAATAAGATTTTTGACGTTTATAAGAATAAATCTTTGTGTAAAAAATATAAAATTTACGTAATTCTGCACTAATTAACTAAATTTAATCACATTTCTGTTCCAGTTATACTGTTCAAATATAATAGATATTTATTCATTCGCTTAATCAAAATTCGCACTGATCATAATTATAGCACCGTAGAAAGCGATATCATTAATAATATAATGAAAGATAAATAATTGGATTTGTTTAACAATTGACATACAATTAATATATTATAATAACTATCCGAAGGACAAGATACATATGCAATGTGTAACAAAAGGGACAGTACCGGTTGCATATACATACATTAATATTGCAAGATGCATTCTTTACAGTCCGCGCGTTCTTTATAATTATTTCTCACTTTAATTTATTCTACACTAGATTACATTTAGATTTTGATCATGCATTTCAAATTTTTATTCTTGTCAAATTTGGTAAAAAGTGAGTTATGATAAAAACTTCTCTACTAAAATGTATCTTTTTAATTAAAAAGTTTCTTTATAAAAAAAAATTAAAAAAGATAGATTTTTCTACTTCTCTTAGTTAAAAAACATATAAATTAGAAAATCTGTACGGGAAAAAATGAAACATGATCAAGTGGCTTATATAATATTCTGCACGAATGTCAAGTTTTCTGAGACAAGATTAAGAACCATATTAAGAGATTATCGCTTTATTAAATTTCCGAAGTATTCTGCTAAATGTTATTTCGCACGAAGGCCTAACATTAAAAAATTTTTCTTCCTAAGATAGATATCGCTTTTTGCTCGATAAAATTTTAGTGGGAGATTTCAAAATTTACATAGTTACGATTTGCAGCATTACATATTGTATTTTTTTAACGTTATATGTACAATTTATGTACGTAAGTAATTACATTGTACACATTTTTGAAGTTTTATTATAATTTATTGCTGACGTTACATAATGGTAATATTGTACTATTTATAAAAACTTGTTTCAGATCACTTTTAATATGAATATAAAATACTTAAAAAAAGATACAATTATATAATCATAATTTCCTTTATTGATTTTTGCTTAATTCGCAATTTCTAATTGATCGAAACTATATATCAAGTGTAGAAACAGAAAGTACATCATACACAATTACCATAAAAATAATGTGTTTCTTTCGCGATTGAATCGTAGCCAATACATTCATATTGACCTGTGTGACACGATGCATTCGATGTAAGGAATCTAATACGATGCGCCGGCATTACGTACATTACGCGCTTTCACATTAGGTACGATTATCTCGCTTTCTAAGATCCATAATGTATCATTAGCGATGAGCTTGTCCCAATCGGCATTATATAATATAACACAATGTCAATCATTGATCGGTCACTCTTCCAATTTCTTACTTTACATACGTAATCACAGCGCGTGTAAAATCAACTTCGTCTTTACGATGGAAAATGTGAGAATTTCCCGGAGATAGCGTGATGTCGAGAGACGTGTAAGTGCCTACGATTAATCTTCCCTTAGTTTCGAGATAAGAAGGATTTACGAAGGATCTGTTACGTTGGCGTGTGCTAAGAGAAAAGTTTTGTTGATTTATCCCAAATTTAATCGCGGCTGACGTACGGCGGCGCACTGTAAAAAGATTTGGTTGACGATTTCGTGTATATTATATATATTTGATTTTTAACGCAATTTATCATTTTATTTAAATAAAATTTCTAATTATAACGTTCCAACAAAAATGTTTTTTTAAATACAACGTAAAGAAATGTATATCAATAATATTATAGGAGCTTAAAGTTTATTTAAAAAATACTATTATACTTTTTCAACACAAACTTTTTACATTATTTACATACTAAAATTTGTAAATTATACACGGTATAATTATGCTGTAAATTATACAAGTAGTATGCAATATTTATCAATGTATTGAGCAGTTTATTTAATTCGCTGCTTACACAATATTACATCGAGATTTGATTAAATTCTTTGCAAATTTGTATTCGCTTTTAATTCAATCTCAATCGGATTGAGCATATCATTGTAGCAAATTCTAAAGGTAGCGAGAAATTCAATGAGACGAAATGGCTTCTTTTCGATAAATTTAACGAAGAATAATCTTTAAAGTAGCCTTGAAAATTTTTTCGTATATGCTTCATGAATTTGAGTGAGCGCAAATATAAAACATAGCAAACATCATATATTGATAATAATTTTTTTTTTACGATATTTATATTGTATGTATATATCTAGTTAAAATTGTAGAAGAATATTTATATTTGCTTATTGAAGTTTCCTACATTGCACAGAGAATTTCTCACTAAGAAATGTCATAAAAACGGTAAAAAAAAATTAACAGTTTGAAATATCTCACACTCATGAGAAATGCAGTATTATCATTTCCGTTTTCTACAATAATTCCACAAGATAGACATTAAAGTATTCGTTTTTCTCGTACATACCTAGGTCGTCTTCAACACATCTTATTTGAACATTCTCTCTGAACATCACTTATCAGGACAAGCATGCGACATTTTAATACAAATTGGGTGGTAGCAGAAAGACAATGAATGTATAAAAGCTCGGCAAGTATAACAACTTACTCGATATCGAGACATTGTCTAGTTTGATGAGCGACTCCGCCACCGCAGGAGCGCGAACAGGAACTGGGTGTCGACCATGGTCCCCAATTGCCTCTCTCGGGCTCATCTGTGTCTGATACGAAGTTGCTAGGCAGATAACTTTCGCCATGTTGTCGGCGATGCCTTCCGTGCCTTAATTTTATATGATACTGAAACAAGATTAAGAGAAATATATTTATTACGTTATATTCGCGTTTCCTTGTTCCATGCTGCGCTGCATCGTGCGTCGAGAGAGTATATAGGTATTACGAGGTCAAAGACGAGGGTCACGAAAAAGATGTTGTGGCCTGCCGTGAGAACGTAAGTGCGAAGGAAACATTTCGCGCTAAGTGCTCCCTTGTTCACCTGCAGTCTTCGCCTCTAGAGAACCATCCACGCGACGTATAGTTAAGCTTCGTGGATAACAATAGTAGTTGTGGTTTGCCACTTGAGACATTTTAATCGCTCAAAAATGAAAACAGCTCATATGCATCGTACGTGAAACATATTTAAAGAATGTACTTTCCAATCCATTAATTTATCAGATTTGATTACAGAGTTAAATTATTTCTCATAGAAAAGTGTAATTGTAATCCTTTATGTAATCTTTGTGTCAAATTTAATATCCAAATTTATAATTGTAAAACTTGTAATTAATTTCCCATCCAAATACTCTCAGAATTTCGTGCATTAATGTATTTCTTAAAAAATATACTCACTATTTTTCAAAATTCATTATTAAATAATTATGTACATACGTTACTTATGCACACATAAAATCTACCGCATGTTTGCTGCATTACTTGACTGTGTGTACTATATAAATAAACGAAAAGAAACTTTATAATTTACTTTATATACAATAAAATTTATATAAATTATTACAATAATTGAGTATTGTTTTGGGCAGTGCATATTATGTCGTTCATGGACAATCAGTTTTAAAGTCGCTGTTATTGAGATCGAGACACAGCGGTCGTATATGAAATTTGACGATCGTAGAATGTTCCGTGAGATTGCGTGGTGAAGAGTTAATTAAATGGTTCGGAGAAATGGGCCTCTCTCTCCCGATGCGAGAGGTCAGTCGATGAACCATGAACGTCGAACTCAACACGCCTCCTTCTTAATAATTGTCATATATATTGTCGCTGTCTGACCTCACGTTCGACACAAATAATGATAGGTCTACTATAATAGCAATTTTTCTGCGAGTTTATTGATAGCACTTCAATAATATAATAAAAACTAAAGATTCGTATGCGTGTCATAGTTATTTTTTGGATAAATTATTACGAAAAGCGGAGAGAAAGATACATAAGCAGAGAAGCAACAAGTGTAACTGCTGTAATCTTGAAGACATGTTCTTCCGTTATTTTGTGTCATTACGTCATCGGTTTACACTTATTTATTCTTGTTTAAAATGTCTCAATAATTTAACGGACATATATATATATATACACTAAAATATAATATGAATATATATATATATATATATATATATACACATGCACACGGTTTGAACTTTAAGTTAAAATAATTTATAAACAGAATTTCTAAATATAATTCCCATCCATTGTCGAAAATCATTCTGTAAAAAAGAAATGAATATTGTTGTATGCAACGTCGACTAAAGCTTATATCAATCTACAAAAGCAACTATANTATAGAAATATTATTACATTTATGTAAATGTATAAATAACATTTATATAGAAATATATATATATAGAAATATGATTACATTTATATAAATGTGTAAAAAAATTAATTAATGCATCAATTTAAATATTATTATAACAAGATCTCTCACAAATAGATAAACTTATGTTATATTAACGATGCAAATTTCATGATATACTATTACGCGATGTCTGCCAAAATTAATAAATTTGTTTTCAAAATTTCTTTGCGTTTGTAACAACCACTTAACTTATATTAGATTAGCCACGCAGTTTGAACGGGACTGCACTAATATTAGTAAAAAACCGCTATGAGTCACCACTATATGAGTTTTTCCTTTCTCTTCACACCGGGTTTAATAATCTCATAACGGGTCCTTGCGAATGTCTCGAGTATATACATACTTCACGCGCGATAGCACATGCGTATGCATTTATTTTATGTATTTAAAAATACAAATTTGTCATTACCTCGCAAACTTATCATTACAAATTTTCTTCGATCTGAAATTAGATCAGTACATTGAAAAATATAACAATACTTTTCTGAATACACAAAGTGTTTTCCGATAGATTTTTAGCCGCTGAAAATAAATCCGATGGCAAAATTGGCTACGGCAGATTTCCGAGAAATTTATATTATAAGTAAAAGATACTACTTTAAAGTTGTAAAATGTAAATGAAACAGTTGAAAAAAAAATTGATTTTGGCTGCAGAAAAATGGTAAATATAAATGAAAATGCCAACTTGATAGGTAAATTTTGCCGTCTTCGCTTTCAACGAGCAAAAATCCATTAGAAATCAGTTTATTTATTCAGATATCAAAAAAAGAACTGTTTTCGTATAACTGCATGTAATCTGCAATAGACGCGTAAAGAATAATTTTTATAATTAAAACTGCAATAATACTATTATTAGTATTTATTGATATTTCAATCAATTTACTTAATTTTAAACAATATTAATAATATAATAATAAAATATAATATAATAATATAATAATTATTTACAGATTTTAATGTTATTCGGTATTATTAAGATATTTATAAAATGCCTAAATGCATGAGCATTAAATTAGTAAATTATTAAATAATTTATGTTGTGATGTCATATAGTACTTCACACAATCAGTTTGGGTTTCAAGACCGAAAAATCAATTCGAATCGCAATTTAAATAATTACATAGATAGTATATAAATTCACATAGAATTATTTAAACATTTAAGATCCAGCTTGACTAGCTTGTTAAAGGCTTTCTTTCCTTTCTTATTACATCCAACGTTGTATCCACACAGATTAATTTTAATAAAAAAATTACTACTGAAAGGACACATTTTTTTCTCTTTTTTGTCCTCCTCCCTGTATTTTCTCTTTCTACAATATTTGCAACGTTCTTAAAATTATTGCCAATATCCAATTTTAGATCTATATAATTTTAATTAAACTTATTTTTGTTAAGATGTGTGCTTATAATAATTTATAAATAAAGATTATAAAAGCAAATTTATTATAATTAGCAAACTTGAAAATTCGGCAATTTGTTTTACTCCAGATAATCCAGATAAGATATAATAAGAAAATATTTTCCACTTATTTGAAGATGAGTTGCGATTATGTTGCAAACGTAACATAATGATAAAATGATTGAAATGCATTTTACTACGAATAAATATACGCTATATACATATATAACAAGATCTCGATTCTTCTCAGGTTATAAGTTATTTCTCATGTAAATTGGGCGCGGATTGTCGGATACAGACAACGACCATTGCAAAAGCACATTAGCCATGTACATATGTATATGTACATATGCAATAAGATTGCTGCGATCTAATTCGAAATAATCATTTCTCTGAAATGATGAGAGATGATCATTTCTCTTATCCGCGTTCATCCTACGAGTATATACCTCCATTTTCTTACTCATCATAGGAATCATAAGAACGTTTTCTAACAAAATTTCTCTTCTTGAAAAAAATTCCTCTTCTCAAATTTAATCTAATCTGACTGTACTTTCAACATTATCGAGTTCTTCGATTTTGCGGAACTATTTCTTTGCAAATCAAATTTTATAACCGAAATAACGATCATATTCAAGATAATATCAGAGATTACATACAATTACATAATGATGAGAAAGAAATATTTATAAAAAATAAATAAGTAAATAAAATCGATATCGCATGGCTATAACGAGCAATATAGGAGTTGTTAAAAAAATATGATAATAAATTATATAATGTATATAATATTTTTTGAATAACTTGTATTGCTCGTAGCCAGGATATTGATTATATTTGCATTGCAATTTCACGAGCTAAATAAATTGATTAGATTAAGTAAATAAAAATGTCTCTAAAACATTTTTAATCGTGTGAAACGTCAATATAAAAGAAAAACAAAATTATAAAACTTATATTAAATTGAAATATTGTAATATTTCAAAAAGAACAATGATAAATTTAATCAGTTTTTAATCCAAATTGTTATATTCAAAATTCTGAGAAAAATTCGCTGTGAAAAATAATGAAACATTCAATAGAAACATTTACTGAGATAGGAAGGACATGAGATACGAAGATTAGCATTATAATCAATGTTTTATTTATAGTTATTGTAAACTGAAGTAAAAAGAGAAGAATATATATTCATTATAGTTAAAATTTTTATATTCGATATTATAAAATAATATTTAAATAATTTCAGACATCATTTATAATAAGAGAGCAAAAAAGAGAAAGAGAGAGACAGAAAGAGAAATTATTCTAGTAAATGATAAAATAGTTAATGATAATAAATTATGAATAAGTTTATGATAATGAATAAGTTTAGAAAGAGAAATATGGGTTACGATTAAGTTCGAAGGCCATCCGTAATTATTGGTTACGTCGTAATGGTTTACGGAATCTTCATGTTCCCTATTGTCTTAGGTTTCCTAGGAACAAAAATGTATCAAGATAATCTGTGTGAGAGACCGGGAGGCCTTGAAACCCGAACCATCATCAAAGAGGGGGCAATAAAACCAAAGAGAATTTCGTCAAGACGTGTTGAGATTCTTGTCGTGACTTTATTCTGGTCTTCAAGATAACTCTCGTGATGTTTTTATACTGTATTTGTTTTATATATAAATAGACTTACATGTTTTGCGAGAGAATCATGCACGTGTGCTGATATAATAAATATTACGAGTCCCAGCGACCTGAAAAGAAAAATATTACGTTTAATGATATGTGTATTTTATATTTTATTATGTAGAAATATTAATAAGAGTATGTAATACGACATATTTATTTATTGCTACTATCGATAGCATTCTATGTATATGATAACATTACTATTCTGACTTTTAAATTGTGTATGTGTGTGTGTGTCCAAATGTGTTATTGTTATAATATTCAGATTAATTTAAATATTCTGATGTATAACTTTATTAGATATATAGACACTGAGTAGGTGCGTGAATAACGCGCGCACACACGCCTATATATTTTTATATAAGAGAAGAAATGAAAGATTAATGCGTATTTATAGTGCAAAATAAAATTTATCTTTTTACATAAAAGTATTAAAATAAATGTGCGTTATGCTGTATATTATAGTGTATGTATATGTATGTATAGTGTATGTATATGTAATTATTAGCACAATAGATTTTAACCTTATAGGCTTTCATGTTATAGTAAGGCTTCATTACTCGTAGAGGTAAGTTTTATTGATTCCGTGGTTTCTTACATCAATGAAATAGTGAACCCAACAGACACCATTAACATTATATGACATTACGTAAATTGAATACTCATAATTCGAATGAGCATCAAATAATAAGATTTTATTTGGGATTTATACGCGATACTTCAAAACTTTACTCCATAGTTGGCACAAAATCTACATATATATTAATAAAGCAATACTTATTTAACTATATAAGTAAACAAATTTCAATTATTAATTTATAATAGAAACAAACCATTTTATTGCTATTAATTGCAATGAAAATTAATGATAAATTATAATTTTCTTTTATATATTAATAGTAGGAAAAATCTAGATTACATAATAATCAACAATTACATGAAAGCTAATGCAAAAAATAGAAACATATATGGGCAACATAAATTGGGAGCAAGTGCAATATCAGTCATGGCGAAAATCTTGAATGAGCATGTTTTTGCGTTGGCACGCGTCATTGCATAAGTTCTTCAAGTAGTCGCCATTCAGGTTTAAAACGATGCGATGCTCGGAACTGCTACCGGTAACTCACTATAGGCGAGCGATATGCAGGCGTCTGTTATCAGCGAACTGGTCTAATATTTTCGTGAAAAGTAATTTATCGATTTTATCGATATCTCCTTCGATTTTACACGATAATAATTACAAGCGTTTATGCACCACATGGCATCGTCTTTAAAATCAACGTATATATAATATATATAACGGTTATTCTGCATTATTATAAGAACAACCCGAACAATAATTAAATTTCAAACTTAAGATTGTAATGCAAAACAATAAATGTGATAGAGAGGTCAGTACGTATATCAGCAAATATTAGGTCAAATTATATAAAACTGCTTTATTAAAATGTCAAAACGAATAAATTTAAAAATAGTCTAATATTTAAACTTTAAACGATACACACTATATGGTACATTATTTAGTTTTCGTCAACTAATTGAATTACAAACAATAAAGAATTAAAAGATTAAAGCCACATTCTCAACTCAAACAATGTTCTAAAATTGTTCATTGTGAAAATATTAAAAATTGTTGTTTATTTCAATGCACATAAACATCACGTTTATCTTCTGCATTTTTATTTAATTGACAATTTCAAATTATTATTGTATATCAATGGAATAATAGAACAATTAAAATTTGGTTTACAAAAATGTGATATTAAAAATATAGAAAAAAAGAGAGTAATTGAATGATTGTGTTATTTTTTTTAGTATAATTATGTTTTAATATTGAGAGAAAATTATGTTAATATAATATTTATAAAAAGACAATTTGTGTGAAATACTTTTCTTGAAAACAAATTGTATGTAAATTAAACGTAAGAAGTATGAATCATAATTTAAGATTGAAATTATTATAATTGGTGGCAATTGCAAGAAAGTATGTTAGCTAAAGTCATTTCATGGAGTGGAACAAGATATAAATATATAGAAGTAGATACCGCTTAGGTCAGTTTTTAGCACACTAAATGCATAATACACAGCGATGTCCGTAGCATATTTTTCCACAATGTAATAGTGTTGACTGGTTTAACAATATTTTTTAATTTTTCATCTTTTAAATATTTGTCATGCGGAAATAGTTCAATCGAAAAATGTCCTAATTGTAAGTGTCAATAACGCAACTCTAATATAATTATTAATGCTCAATAATTAAGCTATTCAAATTCGAAATTTCGAAAAGGCTTCTGTATTTGCGAAAATAACTTCTTCCCAATATTCTCAATATTGTAGAGATAGCTTTGTTGGTATCAAGTTTCATATTGCAATATATTTGCAGAATGTCTAGTTATGAAATTCTCTCATGGCCTTCTGAGAATGTTAATAAAATTAGTTTTGAGATTATTTGGTTAAGTTAAAAATATGCGAATTGATGACGAAAAGTACAAATACAGGAATAATTTTAAATAACTTAACTAACATAATTATGCATCAAATCGATATATCAATTATGACTTTTTTTTTTAAATTAGACGATTATCTCAAGACATACAATATAAGAAAAGAGCCATAGTGAAACACTAAAATCGCTGCGAGATCGTATCAAAATTTCAACGAATCACGTATAGAAACAATATTCATCATTGATTTTTGTGTTAAGTTAATCGCATAATTGCGACTATAAAATATTTAATCACTATATTATATTTTCGGTATATCAATTAAGATTTGAAATCTTAGGTCCATATGCAAATGGCTCGAGATCAAATTGTGCATTCATACCTTAACTCTTCTAAGAAGACCTCCCACGATCGCATTCTTTAAACTTACTCATATATCTCTTCAAGTATACGCAGATTTGAATGTCCAATTAAATTGCGGTCGAAATTGCACACTGTTTCACGATATATAACATAGTATATAAACGCTCCATCTGATGATAACTACAAATAAGTTGTCTGTATATAGTGTGTAATCTTTTTACTTTTCTTCCATCAATATTTGTTTAAATCTAATTTTCTAATGAATTTAATAAGACGAATATGCATGCGCTTTTATGCCTAAATTACAATTTATAATAAACGTATTTATATTTAAAATTTTATATTTTATTTTTTATTTAAAATAAATTAAAGAGAAGAAGGATAATAGTAGTGTAAAAATGCTGACTGCTAATGTTGTGAGCAGGTTATTTTACACTATAAAAAATAGATGTTTTGAGATGAAGAATATGAAGTAAAAATATATTCGAAAAGAGGCGTAAAAATATATTCTAATAAGACGTGCTTATGGAACGCAAAGGAATCCATGGAATCCAGGCATAAGGCGCATTTCTCTGATTGAACAACGGATTAGTCCGTAATCACAAGGATGATACTTGCAGTGCTGTTAAAAGTGATAAAAAAGCATCGGTATGCTCACGCAAAAGTATCTCGGGCGTTTTTATGTATCAGATTATAGCTAGAGGACGCAGCCAACCTGTAGATAGCGGCAATCCAATAATATTGTAATTGATTTATCGATTATTATTAATAATGGCCATTCACATATGATAATAATTGAAGTGCCTCTTCTCTCCTTCATATAACTTGTATTTTTGTAAAATATCAAAGATTTTATCACGCGAATTTTTTAGTTTCTATCGATCGAACGTTCAATAATGCCAATTAAAATATTACTTACGAAACAACTTATAATAAGGAAGTAAATGAATTTATCTATAATAAATATATATATTAAAATTAATTTTATATAAAAATGGAAATATATATGTAGAACTTTGCATAATTAAATAAAATAAAGTAAAATAATTAATAAGAGTAAAATAACCATAAAAACGTAATTGCACCTATTAATCGTTGTATTTATTCGAATATAGGTATACGAATTTATGAAGACTTATTGAAGAGAAGATTGAGAGAGAATATTGATGAGAGAGAGATCACAAATTTTTTTCAAAAAGACTAATTTAAATAGAATGTTTTTCTAAGATGTTTCGAACAGAGATTGAGATAATTTTGAATAAAATTAATTTTCTGAGATTATAAACTGCAACACGGTACTAATTCGGTCATCATCGTCATAGATATTCATAAGTCAATTAGTATCTTTGGCGAAACAAACATTGGATCAATTAATTATCAATTTCCATTACGCTTACATATAATATAATGATCTGTTAATGGTATGCACTTGAGAACGTTCCGTTCTCGAACTTTTGATTCGAGGATCGCGATTTGAGTCTACCACTTGCATAAAATTTATTATGGAATAAAATTCTCATAAACATATTGTCTCATATCATGTCGTTCCAACTATCGAACAACTGTGTCTACAAAGTTATTTTCATTTGGATTTATGCGGATTATACATCGCAAAATATATTCGATAAGAATTCCATACGTGAAAACGTGTGATATATAATTATATACGTGATACATCGTTGGAGTATTGCAATAAATAACATAATACTATCTAGTTATAATATCTATTATTTTGATTTATGACGTATCTGCGGCAAAACATTGTATAACTAAGATTCGAATATATAAATAATAATTATTAATATATAACTATATGTCACAATTTTTTTAAGTAGATATAATATTTCGATATATGTTTGTATATTATTTAACACATTGTAACTTATTCCGACAATGATAACTGTGATAATGTATTGGACACGTTATAGATAAAATTTACCATAAATGTACTTACAACGTAAAATATTTTTGCACAGTAGTGAATCGCAGAGGAAGACTGTTTAACATTTTATTACTCTCACGCGTATTACTTGACTAATACAAATTGTGTCACTAACTAATTTAACATAACGTTCATTAGCGATTAATGCATTATTTTTTAATGAAAAACGACAAAAAGCAAAGAGTAAAATATGCGAATATACACACACACACACATACACATATACGTATACATTATAGATTTTTTCAATATGTGGATTACTATCATCGCGAAGAATTTCGATGATATTGTATATTTTCGACTATGTACCATTTTTCTGTTGTACCATTGCTATCATAGATGCAAGTTCTCAACAAACATACAATCATGGTTCTTTAGAAGAACAAATATTAATCTATTAATTCCTCGACTGTAAACCATCGAGTAAATTCTCTGATTTAAATTATCACGCCAAAAAAAGAAACTATGTAAAAAATTCATGACTTTCGAATTTTTGCATTATTGACGATTAATGTATGGTTTTGCATAAATAATAATATTACTAACATATGAAATTATATGTTTGAATTAACAAAATTAATTATTTGTGTGTGCGATATTATACAAGTTATAAAAAATGAATCTTTATAATACAGTGCATAATGCTTTTGGTTTCCGTTGTGCAAAAGCAGAGCTGCTTTCTTATCGTATCCCATCTTACGCACGTGCGTCACGTAATAATAAGAGCAATTTGTACGGGGGGGAGATCGCGGAACATATAATTTTCGCGAATACGCGTGAGAAATCGATCGTCTTTTTTTTTTAAGTGAACTGTCGGCACCTTGCAATCGAGCATGATTACTGTGGACATTGCGATGAACCATAATCATCTTTACAAAACGCTTTTGGTCGATTGCATAGCAAATGCCTCACGTTCCTTACAAAAATATAGTATCACTAACATAATGTTTGATCTCCCAACAAAACGAGTTGTTTGGCCTTATTTAAGACGAGATATTCAGAAATATAGCAGTAGAAACATAAAATTAAAGTTGGAATAAATGAAAGTATAGAGATTTTTTTTAATTGCGTATGAATTGTATCTACTAAAGATATTTTTTATTATTATTAAAAATTTTTACAAATAAAATAAGATTCGTAACTATGGCAAATTTATTCCATCCCACGTTAATGATGCGTTAATGTAGGACAGAATAGAGTGCGTGTGTGCGCGTGAGCTTCATTTTTTTTTTTTAATGGAACCCTACACCCTATTTTTAATTCCAAAATTTAATAGTCGATATCGAAAGCCTTTCAAAATACTATAATACAGTTATTTTTCATTGAGTACTTTTTGAGTTATAGGGCTCAAAAGTTACAGTACCCCTGGCATTAGGGCTGCCGCACATAAAATTCCGCAACAATGACCGTAAGATGTAACTTAAGATGTAAATTTAAGCCGATGAGCCAATCAGGGTATTGTTTTAGATCTACGTAATTTAACGGAAATGGAAATAACAGTAAACTTATCCATAATCTCGCAATACGGTGAATTTCAATCGGTTGAAACTCACCTTATGGATAAGGCTATTTTTATTTCTGTTAGAATACATAAATCTAAAGCAATATCCTGATTGGTTCATCGGCTTAAATTCATGTCTTAAGGTTACTGTTATAGAAATTTTGTCTGTGGCAGCCTTTAGTACTACGCAAGGTG
This sequence comes from Acromyrmex charruanus, assembly GCA_017607545.1. NCBI lineage: Eukaryota > Metazoa > Arthropoda > Insecta > Hymenoptera > Formicidae > Acromyrmex > Acromyrmex charruanus. The sequence goes on along the minus strand of JAANIC010000508.1, from coordinate 6,802,507 downwards.
TCCGATTGACGGCTAAAACCTTTCGAATGTTCAAGATCATATCCTGAATAATATTTGTCAAGATCAAGATCATTGAAAATTATTCCTTTTCATTTATTGCACTAAAAATTCATTTTTATGTAAAAATAAAAATAAGAGATCTTTAATAATTTTGATCTTAACAAATGCTATCTAAAAGACATGATTCTGAACAACATTCAAGAGATTTTAGTCGTTAGTCGAACACCTTGCGTAATGCTAATACCGGCGGTAACTTTCGAGTCTTATAACTCGAAAAGTACTCAATGAAAAATAACTTAATGTTTTGAAAAGCTCTCAACATCAGTTATTAGATGTTGAAATAAAAAGTAGAATGTAGTATGTTCCATTAAAAAAAAAAAATTTACCTTGAAATGTTCCCAGCGCAATCATCCATAAAATAATTATTTTCATTATGCGATGTCCCTCTTTGTACTGAACATGTTAGTATAAACGATTTATGTCTTCAAATTTCTCTAATAATTAAATTAGTCACTTTATACAAATCACTCTGTATATAAGAAAATGCAGTATTAAAAAGTTGATAAAAAATTCTTAAAAAATTTTTAGAGTTCTATGAAAAGAAAATAAAAAATTTTTGTCTCTTGCTGTTTTTCTGTAAAGTTAATAGTGTAAAAAATTATTAAAGACCAATATTTAGCAATTTTTAATAATTAATATTTTGTTAACTATTATATATATATATATATATATATATATACATATATATATATACATATACAATATATATATATATAAAATATATATATACACTATCATATCATAGAATACATTATAATAGTATATATACTAGTATATATGTGTGTGTGTGTGTGTGTGTGTGTGTGTGTGTGTAAATTTTTAATTTTGCATAGCAACAGCAGAAGCAGAGAAATGGCATTTATAATGTCGACTATGGTACGACAAAGATTTGACACGGCTCGTCTCGTTGTTTGCAATTTACAAGCGCCGAGAGAAATTTTCACGAATTTAGATTAAGGCCTGGGGAAGCATTTAAGGCGTCATAGTTAATTTAGCCTCCGTGACGTAATAATATGAAAGCTTTACCGTCGATTTCTTTTAATGCGCGCTCGAGTTTCGTTAGAATTCACCAGGAATATAAACGAGCTAGACTATTCTTCGTGGAAAAATAGGTCAAAATACATATTAATTATTGAATCAATGAGTTAGATTTTTTATAAATAACAAACAAGTCATACTTACATATAAGCGTTGCCAAAGCATGAATAACGTGATTATTTATACTTTTTAATTAATAATGTAAAATACTTTATAATTAATTTATACTTTATAGTTAATTCGAAAATGTTCATACTCATTAGATTCATATTTTTTTAAACTTCTTATAAAATAATAAAAATATGTGTTAATATTGCTTCAAAGTTATATAAATAAATATAAAACATAAACAGAGCTTTGTTTTGTATGAAAAGTGCTAGTTTCGGATATCGTTCCAATATTTGTGTGCATAAGAATCTCCGAGCTGCAGTGACTTGCACTATATAAATGCATTGTAATCCCTTATACGTATACCATGTACCTCTATAGTTCGGTATGCGAAGAAACCGTGATTGTGAGAAGATCGCGGTGGACGAACTCACCACAAAGATTACTATCCTATTCGTTCACGTAAAAAAAATGTAAACCTCAGTATTAGCTGGTTATCCGATTGAACATCAAGCTCGAGGCTGATTCTTGAGAATGTGCCAGCGATAATGCCTGCCGATAATGAGAGATACAATGTCTCATAAAGCAATGAGAACTCTTTATGCACTAATCAGATAAAAAAAAAATAATTTCATGGCTAATCAAGTCAAGTGAGCAACCATTTTTAATTTACTTCAATGTCGCGGTATTAATGCTTATGCGCGTAAAACTTATTTTGAAAGTTCATATTGTAAAATTACTCTCGCGTATTCGATAATAATTAATATCTTTAAATTTATATGGAATTAATAGAGAAATAACGACTTCTTAGACATATCGCACAATGATTTCATAATATTTTATAAATTATGTTGTGTTGAAAATTCATAAATATATTGTTATGTCAAATTGTTAAAAATGTTTAAAAAGTATAGTGAAGAATTATCCTAAGTTATTAATAAAAATTGATATTAAATTTAATACTAGTTATTCTATTATCAAATAATAATCATTTACAAAAAGAATTTTCTCTTAAAATTTGCTCTGAGAATACGATAGTCGTGTACAATACAATATTTAAAAAATTTGTATTATGCACTTGAGTAAAATTAATCAAATTTATTTTATATTTTATTGTAGTTTCATTAGTGAATAAGAGAGATTTACATAAAATTCTTCGAAATACAATTTTGTCCCACGACTACCACATTTTCTAGGGTAAACTTTAAGAAAAAATTTTCTTTGTTAAAATATATATATATGTATATGTATGTATGTATGTATAATATATATACGACTCTAAGAATAAATCGAATAAAAAGATGTGGAAAAATATTTACATATAGACTTTTCTATTTCTTTTTATATGTATAATTTTTATATATGGTTAATTTTATATTTGTTTTAATTTGCATTGAGAAGGACCGAAAACATTAATTAAAGTCTACTTAGTTATTAATTTTCTAATAATATAATGAACATTTTTTACGTACCAACATCCGTTGGATCTTAATTAGCTTTTTCTTAATTAGCTTGTTTTTATTAAATAATAATTAGTAATAATTTTTGTAATTTGACTTTTAAAAAACAATCAGGATATTCTTTTAAAGAAAAAAAACTTTTTTTAGTATCCTAAATTCCTCCACTATTCAACTGAAGACAAATATACAACTAGTTACTTTTATATTCGATTTATACATCATATTCGCGCAAGAATAATTAGAATCAGATACTACAATTGCTATTCTATATTGAACCTACTACTGGTAGTAGATCCTTTTGGGAACAATAGAGGCGGCACTTGTGTTCGAGATACCACTTGCTTGATGCACGCGTAATCCCTTCGTGATATAATCGCATTAGGAATCCTACAAGATTGCCTCCCCAGAGTGTAATCGAAGGTCAATATCGAGATGGGATTATGTCCCGAGTGTATCAATCTCCTAATGCAATCATGGCTGACTAAGATATCTATATATATGTATAGTGCTCTGCTGCATCATTTCATCACATAGTACAATTAATTGAAAGCCGACAAATGCACGAGAAACCATCAAATAAAAGGTGTCATATTAAATAAATTCTATCGCATATTTTCTTTTTGAAGGATTAATCGGCAATAACGAAAATAAAATTTACGTCTCTGTCTCTACTAACTGATTGAGCTAACTGATCAATGTTTTCCAATAATGTTTAAATTAATGAAAGGAAATAAATATGACAAAAGTTGATATTATTAATCGTGATAATATTTATAAATTAGTAATAAAATTTTAAAATTAATTGCATAAATAAAGATTTGAAAAAGAAAAACTTATTTATAATATTTATAATATGTTGTAAATTTATTTTATTTCTGAATTCTCTAATTTTTTAATATAAACTAAAAT
>JAANIC010000508.1:6784273-6798926 GCA_017607545.1 Acromyrmex charruanus | reverse complement strand
TGGACAACAATTCATTCGGTTCATCTTCTAATATAGTAAAGAACAACATATGGAAAATTTAAAAAAAAATATTTTAATATATAGTATATAATTTAATAGTGAATTATATAGAATGAATTTTCTCTGACAATGAATCATATTTAACTGTATTTCTCATTAATGAAATATAGTATATACGCACACATGTGAGATGTGCACACGTGATTGCACTTGTGCGTCATTAGTTCGCGCTTTACGCATTCGCGATAGTGAATTTCAGCGGATACGAGTTCATTCAGGCACGATAACAGTACTCTCGAGAGGCTATAGAGAGTTCGGCTCTTACTTTAGCCGCAGGTGCAAAGTTCACGCGCTGGTGAGAAAGTGGTCTTGACTTACGAGCCGGGTGCTGGCCCGGTCACGGCAGTCGTAATTAATCATGTAGCGCACAGAACGCGTACCTAATCTCATAATGATCGTAACAAGCCAAAAGATCGCGCGCGGTTCGTCATTAAGCCAAATTAGAAAAATAAAAATTGTGTAGGTATTTCTTCACGAGCCAATAGTAAACTTCTTGAGTTTTGATTGCAATCCCAAAGTGACCGTAAATCTCTCCATCATCGGGATTGAGATCCATCAAATCGTATTATATGAGCATACGTTAATTAATAGAATTTATGCTAATTCCCTAATAGTTTTAATGCGTTTATTGCTTTTAATATTAAACATTTGTTATTTTAATGTTTATATCGATCCATTTAAATGTCGTTTAATCGAATACAATTTCCAGTTTGCAATCACCTTCATTTCTTTCCTAGATGATTTGTTCCGAGCATCCAGTAATTATGATCATGTATATTCAATAATTTATTAAATAATTCGATAAAGATAACTAATTGTAAATACAATTCATGTTTACGAATTAATTAATTGTCATGGATGATGTTGTAATTTGTGAATATTGCGTGAAATTTATCTTTAATTTGAGAAAAAGAAGAATAAGATGAAAAAAATTCTTTTGTTCGCAGAACGAAACAAGAACAACGATATTCTGTGTCGTTAACACAAAACCGATCATGTCTGTACCTCTCTCTATCGTATATTTTATCACTTTTTCTTATAGTGATGTTACCGAATCCTACTTTATCTGATAAAATCCTTTCCCACATTTTCATCTATCTTTTCTTTCTCCTTGCATCTTTTAAAACATCATCTCAAATATCATTTCTACTTCTATGTAAATCTAAGAAGAAAAAGTCGTGCAATTCGGGAATAGTAATGTTTAAAAATTTGATATGTAAATGATTTCTTTCAAGGAGCAAAAATTCATAGCGAATATAACGAAACTAATCATCATGCAACATATGCTCCAATATTTGCTATTGTTAAATTTGTACATATCTGAAGTCACAATGCAAATTATATTAACAGATGCATAATTAAATCCTGATATTCTATTGTAATGTAAAATTCTATTTCTTAGCTCGACCATTAGGCTTGAATATCCTTACTTAAAATTCTATTTCTGTTTTCGTATTTTAGAATAACAAAAATAGCAAAAAGTTGGCCTTGATTTTACCTTACACAAAGAGTAAGTTTGCTCTTTTTGATTGTAAACAAAACATTGCGACAAACATTTAAACTAAATACAGTCTTGTAAAATATAAATATAAAGCTACAATAGTATGAATTATGGAAATTAATAGTCATCTTGTGGTAATTGTAAAAAAGCAAGTACTTACCTACAAAATATTACATCATGACTACGACTTTCTGCATTTTTCTTTACTGACAATAACAAAATGAACAAATTGAACAATAAACTGAATAAAATCGAGTCAGATAACTTGCACAATTTATTAGTGTTGTCTGTTGAATTGATCGTGTAATTACAAACAGCGAGATTGGATAGTAGGCCATGTAGTTTCTGATTATCTCATAATATGTACATTAAAAATTAAAATATATATTTAATTTTTTCAAAATGAAAAAATCTTACAGCAGAAACCGACAGACAAACAACAAAAGTTTTAAATATTAATAAGAACAGGTAAAAGAAGAAAAGGATATATAAAAGCCAACCGCAGGATTTATTGCGTAAAAATAATTATTTTTTTATTAATAATATTTATTTTTAGAATAAAAATATAGCTAATGGCCAAGATGTTATCATCAGAAATAAAAACGAAAAAAGTTAATATTTTAATATTTTTTAAAATTATTGGAAACGGTATAATTATATTATGCTGTCGTATGTAATACTCTTTGTATTACAATATATACTTTCCTTTCCTTTTAATGTGACCTTGTGTAAAGCGTAAAGAAAGCAACTACACAGAATTGCGGATAACATTGTTCACTGTCTTCGAAAGAATGACCAGTTTCACGCCGGTACGAATACGAGAAAAATGAGCTCTTTGGTCATGGTTCGTGGAAGTCTGGGTGGAGAAGAAGAACAAATTGCCTCAGAGCCACCATCTTCAGGTGACCTGCATCGAATAGCCTCTTCGTAGAAAACGCGTCTAAGTTCTGTCATATATATTGGTCTAGCTTCAGTTTCACGAAGAGAGCGAGCCTTACATAACCCAATATTTTTCACCCGTTATGCGGCAAATATGTGTTGCCTTGAGATGTTTAAAAAAAGATCTGAATCTCATGAATGATGTCGCGAGAAACGAACGACGCTGCCATTACTTCTTGCTAATTAGCATTGCAATTATATTCTGCCTACTGCGAAAGAAGTTGGAATCTGTTATAACAAAATATGATATAATGAATATTATGAATAAAAATGTAACGAAAAAATGGTAGATTTTTTGCAATCTGTTTTTCAATATATCAGGCGACTTTCGAATATCTTTGAATCGAATGAGAATCGAAACAAAAAGAAGATTTAAATGGGACTACTAAAACTATCGGCAGTCCCTTCGTCTCTATGGGCTAATTGAGTAGAATTCGAATTAGTAATGGTAGATAGTTGGCGAATTCACTGTCGAATCGACCAAGCCTGTAGTCGTTTCCCGCTGTTTCAAAACGCATAGCCAGACGCTTGTGCACTAACCATTCCTTTGCTCTCGCCCTTTTTGAATTCTTTCGCGCTCAGGCTACGTTCGGAAACCCCATCCGAGAGTCCCATTATTTTAGTCTTATTGTTCACTTAAACAAAATGATACATAGGGCTACTCGAGTGGTGTTTCTGAACGTAGCCTTTAGAGAGTCTGCGCTGACATTATCGTCCGAAACATAAAACTTTTAATTCCTTTTATCAAACAAATATCATAGATATATGCGTGTTGTATGTAGTAAATAAATAAAAACTTATATAAATATTTTTATCCAAGTCCGAATTCTGGCTGAGATAAAATTTTTCGCAATAAATTATTATAAATTATTATATTCTAGATATAGCATCAAATATAATAGCATCAAATCATTAACATCTTTCTAAGATGTTTATTAGCAGCACAATACTATTAAATTGTTTGTTAATTTAATTTGTAATACTATTATTCCTGCTTGATCGATTTAAAACTGTGTTTTAAAACCAACAAATAATCGACACATAGATAGCTTGAACTAAAAATTGTATAAATTTACAAGAAATATTATTAAGCACGGAAAACTGCCTTGACTAAATATATTGACTAAATATATGGTGTTTTTGCTCATGTGTGTTCAATATTTTTATATAATCGTTTGGTTTTTAATTACAAATATGGTTGGCATGATTAAAAATTAAAATCATATAAAAGATAAATTGAACGTTAAACTATTATACAATATTTACATCAAAAGTGAGACAAATTTATTGCAAGTAGTTTGTAATTAATTAGTTACGTTAATGGTTGTTAAATTATTGTTTAATTTACTTATAATTTGATTTTATATAGTAGATATAATGTGGACTCAATTTGACATATAATTTGATAGATTTAATTTTCCATATTACCAGTCCAATCTTAAGGATATTAACAATAATCTTAAGGATATTAACACATACTTGTTACGTATCTCAGCAATCTCACTTTTCTGATTTATACATTAATTGTAATTATAATTAATTTATATTCTATGTTAAAGGATATTAGTCATTTTTGGCTTTTTTTGTAATTATTAAGGGTGGCCAAAAAGTGTGAAATCGAAACGTTTAATTGTTTTTAATTAATATTTTATACAGATTTTCTATGTACACATAAACAACTAATGTTGATGACTCTTATAGGTATTTACATTTTTGTATTTTTTTCAAATTACATGTTTGACAATTTAAAAAAATTCCAAGTTTCATGTTTTATAATGGTAAAATTTTCATAGATTTATCGAACTATGATAATAGTTTAAACGATTTTATGAATTGATAAATACGCTAAAGAGATAGTAGATACATATATTATATACTATGTACTATTTTTATCGTATAATTTCCTTTTTTTATAATATTATTTCATATGATTATCAATATTAAATAATGATATAAATAAATGATATTCTATATCATAGGCAATGAGAAAAAGAATTCTGTACCTTATACTTATAATGTGTTAGCTTCGATGCAAAGGATGCGCAATTTCATTAGTTTTGGATGAGGATGCGTAATAATAAGTACGAGGAAATGCGGGGGAAGAGATGTTATCATACTAACGTCCGGGATGTGGTTCCTATCTAAACGGACAGAAGTTGGTATCGTATGCCCACGCAATACCAAGCAAATAATTGCTCAATAGATCGCCGATTTCATTATATTAAAATGGCTATTATTTCACGAATGCGCGAAAACGAGCTATCGAAGCGCGGGGAAGAGCTTGTAGGCAACATGCATATTTTATATATATACATGTATATAAATGTGTGTGTGTGTGTGTGTGTGTGTGTGTGTGTGTGTGTGTATAATAGAAGTGACAAAACCTATTAATTAAATTTTCTATTAAGTTATTATAAATGAATCGATTGTGCTCTTTTCTCAATTGTAAAATTAAACGAGTTTCAAAATTCGTAAAACAGCAATACAAATTTATAATTTTTGAAATTGCTACAGAAGAAAAGAGGAAAGAAGGAAGAGAGAAGCGTATATATATATATACATAATATATATGTTTGCATTTATGAATCATACCCTCCCTGTTTCTTTCCTCTCTTTCCATGTGTTAATATATGATTTTATGCTTTACAATAATATGTAAAACAAATTAACATAAAAATATAATTTAATACAAAATACATTACATATTTAAGCATTATTTAATATTGATTGAAAAGAGTAGTATCTCCGAATCTTTTGAGATACAAACGAAACTAAAAGAGGTACAAACGGGCACAAACGATTCTCTTTCGAATGGCATAAATGAAATTAAAAAAAACCTTAAAGTTGCGCTCTGCCCATTTTTTATTTTTCACTTTTTGTTTAACTGTTTGAGGTACAAACGAAATAATGATCGATATAAACAAGTACAAACGGCCTACGGTATTAATTTTTATTTTTGATAAAATTGAGCGCTAGGTTTACATCGGTTTATTTAATAATATTTAATTGCGTTACGTCAACTCAATTGATGTTCGCTGAAAATAAAATTTCTGAGATTGATCTAATTTGATACTGCAAAACTGATTAATAGATAGACGCGAACAATATTATCTCACTTGAACTTATAAAAAATTTATTAACATCTTATAATGCAATTCTATAATATGAAATTTCATTGATTATATATCAATTCTATTTATTGTCGTAATTTGTATTTTATTTCCTAAAAAGATAGCTTACAAAAACATGTATCATAAAACATTCTTTTTAATTATTTTAGATCAGACAAGATGTTTCTTGCAGATTTTTGGATACTAAAAAACAATGCCATAAGCAATTTTACTTGAAAAATGTGTTGGTGAAATTTAACTTGCGGCATCATTTTTAGCATCCAAAATTTATAAAAAAACTTGTCTGGTTTAATATAATTTTTTACTGTAAACTAGTATAACAAATTCTGCAAGCGATATATTATCTGCAATATCAATGAATATAAAATATCAAATTACAATTATATTCACAATTATAAATAAGAATTATAAACACAATTGTTCACACTTATATGCGAGACAACTGTATTTAGCGTTATAAGGTAGACGCGAATTCTGTTCGTTAAAAATCTTTCTGCATAGGTCTACTAATTATAAAGTTTGATTACGATGATTTGTTATCAAGTTGACCTCAATTCTCAATTTCCATTATTTTAACATTGTATAAACAAATACACACACACACACACACACACACACACACACACACACACATGCGCGCGCGCGCGCATATATATAAAATATTAGAGTCAATTTTGGTGTGCGGTAGACCACCCACACAGCATCCGCTTTGTTTGATAGTTCTTTTACAGTCGGTCGCGCCGACTGTTCGTGACATCAGCACTAACACATGGAGACTGAAGAATTTTCGACATTCACACAAACGATACATGCACGTTTATACCTATGTATATTTTATACGAGTAAAACTAGATCAAGCCCATGGCACACACAAAAACATAAGCAGTAAGCAAATTGGCACAGTAGAGGTCTGTAGCAAATCTAATGTTACGATTTCCTTATTGCTTACGTCTTATTGCCTTACTTTTTTGTATGTGCCATGAGCGTTTCAAATGACGTAATCACGTAAAACTTCTCAGCTACTTTTATACTCTCATTAATTGGAGCATATAAGAACTATAAGTTCAACTTTCTTGCGTCATTATTCTGACATAGAGAGAAACTTGATTCATGATGATTCTTTATCCAATTTATCTATTTTCATTTATTAAAACAAACAATTTAATAATTCGTGTAAATAGCACTTGCTCTGTAAGAGAAAATATCACATATAGTAATCAAATTAAAATGGTGCAATTTCAAATTTAAGAGATATTTATTATATGTATGTGTACGAGTATATGGAGAAATGTTAGTCGTTGAGAGAGAGAGAGAGAGAGAGAGAGAGAGAGAGATTTTAAGTTCCCAAACTTTTATAAACTCCTAAACTTTTATTTATAACATAAATCATTCATCCAAAGAAAAAATATTATTGTGTACATTTTATGAAATTTATGAAAAATTCCTTTTCACGTTTAGGAACGTGTAGTGATGAATCAAGTTTAACAGCGATAATCAGTATTTGGCTAACATATATTTGATACTTGTACGTGACTTAGTAGCCAGCTGAGAGAGAGAATGAATTATTGATTACGTCTGCTACAGCGGGTGTGATTGTCATGTTGCACACCCATAGCATGTTATGTCATCGCTTTCAGTGTATGCAAATGATTTGACTGATGTTATTATTATATGCCGGCCATATTTTGCGTGAGTTATTTTTGTTCATCATTCATGCCCGGTCAAACTTTTTTATGTTGGAAAAATTATCGAACGTCTAATCGATAATATGTTTAATAATATTTCAAATGGTGTGCCTTTAATTTCGTCAAAGTTATGTAGAAATATGGATGTATCTGTGCATAATAATATTTATGTTTTCTCAGCAGAGGAAAAGATTCAAACATTTAAGTCTTATATAAAACTGTTAATATAATTTTCCTTATAAAATCGATAAGTCATGTGTATATTTAACAAAATTAGCGATGAATGAAACTGGTATAATCAAACATCGGTAATTATGTATTGGATAATGTGATATTTTTTTGTACAGGCTAATACAGTATAATTTTTTATTAAATAAAGAGAAAAAAACTAAAACATAAAGATATCATTTTTTGATATCAGTGACATGCATAAGAACGCTGCTGCTTAATATAGCATAGAAATTCACAAAATGTATTTGTTATACTTTATGTACTTTTTAGGGAAGCTTGAATATCAAGGATAAAATTTGTGGGTGCTTTTGAAGTTAGTGACACACAAGATTAGATAATGTACAATCCCATCAATGACCCAATCGAACATTTTACAATGATCGACATTAGCAAAGTCAAGTGACCGAGACACGCAACTTCCGTCGTGGCGAATTTAACATCACTAACTAACCGTGTAAGACATAGAAAAGAAAAAAATATACCATAAGAATCTTATCAAGAGATGATAATAATAATTAATAGTAACATTTGTTGACTAGAAGAAAAGATAATATTTTTGTTAGAATAATGTAAAATCGGAAGAAAGAGGCGTGATGCATAGATTGGGTGAAAAATTAGTTTTTTTCCAAGAGTCAAAAAACCGATCATGACTCGTAGCTATTCGCGAATGCCATATCGCTTACGATAGACATATATAATCGCGCGTGGGCACGCGCATATTCCTTACATTCAGATTCCTGTAACGTGCTCTTACGTAATTTAAATTCTTATTAAAATTCGTAAATTCGTAAAAGAATTTGTTTAATTTCTACTGCGGTAAATTACGCAGTAAGTTGGTTTTTCTACGACGAATGACTAACGACGATTTGCAGGAAGCACGGAAAAGCGATAGAAAAATGGTTCGTAAGTCGTAGCTGACCGTTTTTATGAACGAAAAATCATTGTACCTTATTTTTCTTTTTCATTAAATACTTTTGGTACACCCGATAAATATCCGATATGCTTATAATGAAGTCGATTTTGCTCTAGTTACCACATAAACAATTGAACTTTGATTCTCTAATGATATGCTGATAGAGTGATGCTCTGCTAACTTCGTTTGAAGGCAATTGTGCATCTGATTTATTTATTTTTTTCCTTCTTAGTCGCTGTTCAATAGTGCAATGACACGTGCAGCGGAACGATAAAGAGATTCAATCTACAGTAAATGTATCAATCATAGTTATAAATCGATGTACATAGATCGTATAGAATAACGTTTTCAAGCGTTCAATCATTCCAATCGCGATATATGTATGTATACAACACACTCACACACAAATGACATTCACGTATGTATCATCATATACGTTCTTCATGCGTGTGCTCGTAGGCATAATGAGTTTTCAAGCTGATGATTTGTTAATGAATTAGGATCCACGATTATGTTCGTATCATTAGTGTTTGTAGTATGTATGTCGAAACCGCGATGGCAATTGTCGATATGAAACGGCAGTCCGAGACGATTAATTCGTCATCAACAGGGATTTAAGCCCCAATAAATGTACGTCGTCGGTAATGACGATCATCATGTTCTGGTCGACCAAACAATTTCCGAAATCATGTCGGGACGAACGCGCAACTTCTCTCCGCGGCTTTCAGTTCACGTAATAACATGTCGGTAATACCTAATTCTTATGTCACGCACTATGTTTATATATAACGGCACTGTTCGGTAATAATTATTATTCACGCAATCGCATAACAGTTCGTTTGAATTCGATTATCGCGTCATTGACATTCGCATTTCTGACTTTTACCGGTAATACTTGTGTCCCGCGTTAACTTAAATTCACAGGCAACAAATAAAAACTTTTTTCGTTACATTATTTTTACACGAAATGCATTTCTGAGGTAAAATAGGCGGCATGTCTTTATCACCGCTTTGCCATTCCAGAATTGGACTCTTTCATAATAATTTGTGCGTTAATGATGATAGAAATTAAATAAAAGAATGCGAAAGAGACGGAAATAGCCAGCAGTAATGGAAATTTGTAGATTATTTTATGAATCAGAATTCTCCTCATCTTCGTAATTATAATGTAACATTGTATTAATAAGAAATTATTTCGTTTATTTTTGCTTTTTATATAATAACTGTAACTCGATCCACGCTTTCCTGCTTTAAACGACAATCTACGTTCATAAAGTTATAAAGCTTACAATTGCATTCGAGACCTTTTTGCACAGTTAACTCAATAACCGTGTCCACAATGAGACAAGTTTTTATTTTTTAACAGTAATGTCCATTCATGCACCATAACCCACGAATATATCACTTATATACGAGATACAGCGAAACGGACGCGTCTCGTTTATGAACGTTATACGAGTCGCGAGTTCCCATTGCAATTGAAGGGCGGTCAAAGCCACTGCTATTCCGGCGGAGCGGAAATTCAATTCGACGTTCTTGAGCATCGCATGAGAATTACGTAAAGCTCAATGAACGCAATTTAACGTACGATGTAACACTATGTAACACTATGTAAACGTATTTATGCAAGCCTTATCGGAAAGCCTGTACCTTTAAAACTTTAGATACAGCTCAGGGTATATTTTTTTTTACTACACATACAATCGAAATCTTTACATTCCTAATATACGAAACATCATTTTTTGGCTTCAATGCTGAGAATTATATTGAAATTAATGAAAAAAATATATATGTATATATAATACCGTAAAGCTAAGTTTCGATCTCTCTGTTCTTCAAATGTTATGACTTGATACCTCCAGCTCGGCAAAGTAATGGCGAAGTAAATATAAGTATGCATCAAATTATATATATATATATATATATATATATAGTTCCTATTATATTATAGATCAATGTCATTAAGTTCCAACAAAAGTATAATTTAATATACGCCCTCTCTGTAAACATTTTTCTCTTTTAAATAAAAAGGATTTAATGACACCAACGCCAAATTTTTTTTTCATAAAATTGATTTGTTGCATCAAATTGATGAGGCTGTACACAATATCTATGTTAATTTAATCTGTATTTAAAGATAGTCATCTTAATTATACGTTTATACGTATAAAATGGTCAAACAAATAGTCTCACAAATTTGACATTGCGTAGTAATATTGTAAATTACGCGAGACGATGAATTTTCGGACAGCGACAGTTCCACCATTCTCGCATTCTGAAAGGCGAAAGGGGCAATGGGAGAAGAGAACGAAGAACCAACGATGGCATCTCGATTGGCTCGAAGGATTATCTTTCGGATCCTTGCAAAGAGTCGTGACTCTCTTTCTTCTCCCTTGATCTACGGCTGATTGTAAAGGATCCAGAAAATTAACTAGATTGTTTCGAACGGTGGCTCTCATCCTTTCTCCTGCCAGAACGTCGCCGTCGACCAATTATCAACCTTATTTTTCGTAGTATATGCATCGTATATATTAACATCTCGTGAGCCCTTTAAATAGTTAAAGTTTATGAAATAAACTTTTTACAATTTAAAGTTTATTTAAGTCCACAACTATTTACTGTCAAAGTAGTGTACTTCTTGAATTCAATGATAATAATTGGATTATAATTTGTCGTTTTTTTTATTCAGAAAACTTTTTGCGTTAATTTATGTTGCGTTTTTTTTTGTAAAATGTACAAACTTTTTTATATTTTTATAGATATGTTTTATTATATTCATTACTTATTATAAAACATTTGCATTAAACTTAAACAGTTTGAAATTAAATTCCTAATAAATTTCCATTGATAAACGAGTACCAAGTTTTCGGTTATAATTTATGATATGTCGGCCGTATGCAAACTTAGTCACCTAAACATTGAATTGGGACGTTAACGCGCGCTGAAAGTTCTTTCCACACGATTACGTCTGCACTGATAGCTTGGTCGGTCGGTCGATCGGTCGATCGGTCGGTCGATCGTTCGTTCGTTTAGTTACTACTACCCTCTTCCTCGGTGGCACATTTATCGCGAATAAAAATTCGATTGTGTGTCCGTATCCACCATACGAAATTTATGAGAAGGAGAACGCTCTTTCACGCTACGGCAGCAATTTACAATAATTGCAACATCGTATATACACTGGAGGGAGCCTCGTAAACAGTAAACATTCCCAACGTAAACAGTCTCCATGCGGTACCCGTCAGGACGACGAAGACGAAAAACAGCAAAACAAAGGGAAGGAACGAGAAAGAGGACATCAGGATTCAAAGAAGAAGCAGGGGGAGGAGGGGGAGAGAGAGAGAGAAAGAGAGAGAGAGAGAGACAGAGAGAGAAGCTAGGATAGGAAAGAGGAGGCTTTCTTTCTCCTTCGAGAGAGCGACTACATATCGAAGGAGACAGAAAAATCAGGCAACAAAGAACAACGCCAACGTTGCTGAATATTGCATTCACTGCGTTTGCTGTCGTCGTTGCTGGCAGGTGATTCTGCACCACGTATGAAAACCGGAGTTCGTCGTAAAGTCTGCCTAGCAATAGTCTTGTTTGGTAGGAAACAATGTACATGTATTATAGACACATCTACATATATGTATGTATACTATAGAGCTTTGTGAGAAACGTAACGATCAAGTTGCAATATACGCAGAATTAAGGGAAATTACTGTGCTGCTTAAAAAGCTCCGTAAAGTATCAAAGACACGAATATTCTACTGGAATATTCAGCACACCATCTATTGTGATGGCGGCAATATTGCTGTCATATGTATTGCTCAATGTGACATCTAGAAATACGATGTCTCGACGGAATAGATAAAGATGGCTTCGATTTCGTAAAACAGGTTTTTACTAATGCTATTGGATCTACTTTCTCCTTTTTCTTACTCTTTATACATTTACTTTTTTCACCGCGAGAAGAGAAAATTAAAATAATTCAGAATATTTGACTCTAAATTATGTTATCTTAATTTAAATTAATACTTATTACGGAATAATAAATGAACACTAATAAACATTTGTAATAACTTGTATCTCATTAATGGTAAATACGATAAAGTTTATAAAATAATGTAAGATACTTGTATTTTATTGTATATTTTCATGAGGTGAAACTTTCGTGTACGTGCTTGGTGTGTGTGTGTGTGTGTGTGTGTGTACGCGCGTGCGTGAATGTGTGAATTTACCGTCTAAAAAATTCTCAATTTCTATACAAGACAGTGTAAAGATTGCAAAAAATTGAGATCTTTTACTGAAGAGACAATATGGAATGACATAAAAAAATGAATACATTTTTAATTATAGATGTCTACCTTTTCGTTAATGAGTTTTACGCGATGAAATTAATTGGTTTAATTATAAGATTCAATTTCAATCATTTTATCCACCTTTAAAAGCTAACGATAGATTGAACGAACGTTTAAGAGAGCTTCGCCTTCTTTCTCTTTCATTATAAATATCGGTACATTAAAAGTAATTGTCGTTAATTACCATGTCATCGTGTTTATCGTATTCGAATATGCTTTTATATGTATATTACTGTAATTGACACTGTTCAATGAAGAAGTAATGATTAATACCTTTCGCGTGTCGCTCCGACATCGTGCACCCACTAACAAAGAAAGAAAAGGAGAGGAAAAGTTCACCAAGGTTGGACGAGAAACTCGCGAGCATACGATAATTAATTGTACGGCCAGTATCAAGATAATGGTTGCTAATTAACCCGCGCAAGGGAACGATATGGTGAGAATCGTAAGAATCGTAAGCTGACAAAAGGAAGAAAAAAGTAACAGTTAAGTACAATGCAGAGAGAAGGTTTTAAACGATTGCAATTTTCTTCGCTTTACGAGCTTTACGAGATATAATGATCAAATGTGGAAAGAAAAGTAATATTATTTAAGAGCTATATAGTGTCGAGATATTTGAAAAGCAAGATAAGAATAATATCAATCTAAATTTGCAAATTACAAACATTTAATAGAATTTAAAAAAAGCTTGTTATAATTATTTATAACAAATTTTTGTTATAATGACTTATATATAAATATATAATTCGCATTAATTTACTAATTAAAATATTATGTATTATGAATAATTACGAATAAATATTGTCATATTATTGTGTACTTATGTTGTTGGCCATAATTTTAAACTTTTTTAACATAAATTTTTTTCTAATTTTATTTCTATTCCAGTTAATATTCTGATACCGATGAAGAAGAATTTTTCACTCAGAATGATTGATTTGTTTTCATGTACTAGCATTCAGATGCACGCTCGCGTCCAACATTTTCCGAGTTTCAATAGCTTATTTATAATAGATTACAAAATATCATCATACTTAATCATGCAATTCTGCATTAGGCGAATATGAGGACTTCTCGACTGTATTCTTTAGGAAGTACATTCATTTTTTTTAATACAAGTATCCCTCTTTAGATGTACGTTAATCACGAACAATGATGCTTCAATGAACTCACCTGACAGATAAAAAAGAATACATTAAAAAATGGCTTTAATTAGTATAGGTTATTTATTGCGTCAAGATATTTCAAAAAATTCCAAAAACTTTTGTGCACTGTTAAAAGAAACTTTTTCAAGAGCTTCTGGCCAGTGATTAAATAATACCCTTTTTGATGGACCTCTTGGATCATTAAGTATTACATTTAAGGATGTATGGATAATATTTTAACATAACAAAATTATGAAAAAAATTACAGATTATTCTAAATCATATTTAAAAATAATACGACAAATTTGGTGACATTTACTATCTAGATCATAAGTTATTTTAATAAATAATAGTATTTTTTAAATCCGTATTCTAATAAAAATATATGGAAATGTATTATGACACACACAAATCTCAACTTTTTAATATAAGTACATTATGTATTTAAGATTATTTCTGTAAAGTTATATTGCAATGCATGAATTAGTTATTCAGTAAATAAACAAAATATTTATTTATTTTATATTTTTGTAATCAGTGAATCGCAATGAAATGCATAAGTTAGTTTGAATATTTAAAAGACTCAAAAAAAAAAATTTAGATTTTTGTTATCATTTTTTAAATTTCAGTTTATAATAATAAAAGTAATAACAAATAAAATAAATAAACAATAAAAATGTGTTGTTTAATAAAAAATTGTTTTGAACA
>JAANIC010000508.1:6762962-6779121 GCA_017607545.1 Acromyrmex charruanus | reverse complement strand
ACGTATATACAATATAATTGTCGTTTTGATTATTGAAATAATTTGATAGACTCTCTTATTTAATTTTTGTAAATATAAATTTGTATTGATGCAAATAAAAAAATTTACTTTAATCAAGAATTAATTACATTTGTTAATTGCAATGTCCCTTGTTTAAAAAGTTAATAACAATTAAAAAGTTAATGAATATTATACATATATAGGTATAATGTTCAATTTTACTATTATTAATCACTTTTAATGAGTAATTTATTATAAATTATGTAAGCGATAATTGCGTTAAAGTTATGGCATCATTTTGATATATGTACTATTAAATGTATTACACTGAGAAAAAAATATAGTTAATTTTAATAAATATTTAGTTCAATACTGCCAACTAAACATTTACTTACAGTAAATAAATATTTGTTCAATAAAAAAAATGATTGTTAAATCAAATTAACATTTCTTATCATCAAATATCATCTCGTATCAAATAAATATATCTTTAATAAATATTTAGTTGGCAGTATTCAACTAAATATTTATTTAAAATGACTATATTTTTTTTCAGTGTATGAATATTATAATCAATGGAAGCTAATCTTATTATATATAACTTACTTTTCAATTATATTTTTAAATATTTACGAATAAGTATGATTCATGATTGATTTGTGACTGTTTATGATGAATTTAACATCTCATGTATCCCATCATTTTGCCGCTTTTTTATTAAACACATTTTTGATACATTTCAAAAGCTGAATACGCATCATCTTTGTCAAGCGCTGTAGAAAATATGCGCATACGATAGTATGAGACTTTTCTGGTGTGAAGAGACACATATACTGTTGTATTTGATTGAAAATCGTACAAATGTAAATAGTACTCGTGGAATTATTTATATCTTTTCCAATGGCATAAATGTCATACTAATACATATGTCTAATCGCAAATCGTCAAGTGGAAACTGGTTACTTACAAACAGAACACGAATATGCTGCAACGCGCAACTGCGATAATTTTTAACGACGCGCTAGGAATTTCAAATTAACATATTATTTTATATTTTATGTAATAATTCATATATATCTCGTTTATTTAACGTTAACATTATGTTAATCTTAATCTTGAATTTGAATTAATCACTCATTAAATAAATCTTTGAAAATATTCATGCTTTTTATATATATTGATATTACACAATTATACATAAGAGATAACTTTTTTCTATATTCCCTGCATTTTTTCGTCTAAACGATTTGATTATGAGAAGAGGGTTCCACGGGTCGATAAGAAGTAAAGACTTTACTGTTTCTGATAAGGGCTTTAGATAACTACTCAAGATTCCGTGAATCAACTCATTGAGAAGACAAAAATAATATTCATAATTCTTTATCTGTGTTGAAAATGGCAGGATCTTTTAAATATATGATTTAACGTAACTTTTTAATTAGTTATGTTTCTAAAGAAAGGGGAAGCCGAGTGGAAAAAAATATATACATTTTTTTACAAAAGTCTACATAAAAATTTTAATTTGTTTGTAAAGAAATATATTAAAATAAATAGAGTACGAAGTATATTTACAAAATAAAAAATTAATGAATAAAATTTCATATGTTTCCCATACATTTTTTTCTGTACAAATTTTTTGTTAATAGTAACCATAATTAAAAAATAAATTAAGTTATAAATTAAGTTAAAAGTTTTTCTTTAATGCATGAAATTTTATATTTTATTTAGAATAAATCTTTAGCTGTACGAATCGCAAACAGCTATTCTATAGCTTCTACCATCACTTAAAAAAGACAATTGTTAAAAAATTATTTTTCAAAAAAATTGCATAAAGTAGCTGAAGAAATAAATTTCTTTAAAAGTTTTCCTTCGCTATATAATGAGGTGCAAAAAAGGTACCCAGTCGAGTTCTCTAAAACTCAAGGTAAAAAGGACAATTAGTAATTTAAATTTCGCTCATTAATGTGTGATTTGTGTACAACTTACGCTATGCTGTTAAACGAACGGAACTGACCGCCGCAGATGCATTTATTCAAATGTGCGTTATCGTGCATGGTCTAATTAATGGGCCTAATTAAAAAATAAAACTCTTCGCGTTAATGCACTTAAAATAATAATACGAATCAATGGCAAACAAATCATTTTTGTATTGTAAGCAGATGTTCCTGGAACAAAATGTTTTTGAACAATGAGACTGACTATTAATTTGCATTTAAAAAATTTCTAAATGATTCTGATAAACAAATATTAAAGATGTTTAATATCGATTTTAACCATTTATACCAAACGTTTTCTGCGTTTAATTAAATTTTGATTGATTAAAATCAATCATCTATCAACTCAATATTAAGTGCCCGTGCCGAACAAATATGTGGTTCTATATGACACATGGGATCGCGATAAAACATTAATTAACAAAGATAGTAGCACGCGACACTTGACGTGGAGTCATACATGCGCACGTCAGCAACATCTTGTGAATGTGAGACCATGTCGACGATGTCTGATGCTGCAATGCGATGTATAAAACACTACGTCAATTAGATTAATCATGCATATAATTATCATTTAGAATGCATACGCGTCTAAATTTTATAGGAATTAAGCTAGCACAAACGCATCCGACAATGAATCATTACCGAGCAATCATTTTCTTTAAACATTTGGCCGAGTAAACGTCATCAAGCTGCTTAAGACAGGAATATATATGATAATAAGGTATTTGACCAAAGAGAGAGAGAGAGAGAGAGAGAGAGAGAGAGAGAGAGGGGCGTACATTCGTTTCCATATAATATTTGATTTATAAAAGAGAGAATTCTTAGAATGCGCAAGTTACGGATTATTTCGGTCGCTGATATAATTATATTTTTTATTTGTTATTTGGAGATTATATTACACTTGAAATATTTAAATTCGTAATTTTTAATGTGCGCAAGATTGTGTGTACGTAACTTATACGTTACGCAAACTTATACGTTACTCAAATACACACTTAGAATAAAAACGGTTAGTAATATTTTACGAAAATAGTATCAAGTTATAAACATTATTAAAATGTATTAAAATAAAATTTTAATTACTTTTGAATACTTCGATCGAAGTATTCAGAAGTAATTACAAGTACTTTTCTGTTCGTATCTCGATGACATTCAAAATGGTCGCACATACATATTCGGAATACGCAATAAGAAATGCGAAAGGTTGAATACATATTACATATGGTGTGCCTAAATCACTTATACAAGCTAAATCAATAGTCATTAGCAGCGAATTTGTTTGCACATTACTCAATGGCTGTGACTTCTTTTGCCCGCTTGCTCATTCCAGAAACTAGGATCGACTGTCCGATTTCACAATATCCTTGAATTTTTGACACATATATTGGAAATATTTTTAAAGTGCCGGCATTGTTCGTATGTCTTTTATTTAAGATAAAGTAATAATCAACAAGTTGTCATTACGTCGGAAAATTCCCAATTAGCATGGCTTTCTTATTCTACAAACACTTCATATTTACTCCGAGAATTATCTTTTTTTCCATTTTTCATTCCTTTGGTCAAAATTAATCAAAGAAAAATGAACTGATATGAAAACTAATTGGTAGACAAGACTTAAAAAGAGATTAGGAGGTACTTAAGGAAAACTTCGAATAATGTTCTATGTATTAAAAATTTTATTATAATTGATTTACGATTTTTAGTATAGTACTTTAATATTTAACTTTAAAATTAAAATTTATGTTAAAATCTACTTAAAAGTTGAACAAATAAAAATATAAACAATATCATAAATTAATAGGATATACATATAACTAGGATATACATATATCTAATCATTAATTCTTTAGGCAATTATTATGTGCAAATGATATATATTTGCGCATAAATTGTTCACTTAGACACAATTAATTTAATCGGTTTGATAGTAACATAAGATTTATGGAATATAGCCCCATTAAATAATACAACCGGTGCAATAGCCCCATTAAATAATACATACCGGTGCAATAGCATGAGCGTTAAAAATTTCAGAACATTGATTTGCCCCAAATAACTTTTTAAAGTTGTAGATTGCATGAGAACTATAGGTATATTTACGATGCGATAAGGATAGAAATTAATTCAGTTATTTGCTTACGCTGATGCAATTCATATGGAAATTTAATTTAATGATGTTGTAAAAAATTTCAATAACTCCATTGGAATTGCTTGCCATTAATGTTAGCTGCGTGCGGCAAAAGAAAAGTATTATAAACATTTTCGTGAATGAAAAATACGTTTATATTCGCGATATTACCGTAAGTAAGTAGAAATTGCAGCGCGAATGTTGTCTAGAAGAACAGTGCGGCTACTGTATGTAGCAAATAGATAATAAGCAGAAGCATTTTCGCTAATGCACCAAGTATACAAGAATCTTGGCACCCGTTAGTTACTACAAGATAAAGATTTCTTCATGTTTTCACCATCGCGACCACGCAAGTATCACAGACATCAACAACGCGCATGATCTATCATTTCAATTTATAGCTATTTATTACTTTATGAGTTTCTCTCATTAGAAAATTGGAATCATTATTTATTGGGTCGAAGAATATTATTGGCTTAAAACATCTATGTAATCTCTTTTTGTTCTTGTAAAACTATTATTTTCTTATAAATTGTAATTCAAATGTTTCGTCGTCCCATGCTCCGCACTCATCGTTATTTATTACGAAATTTTAAATTCTATGGTTTTTGCAACGGGATTGATTATCGCGTTTGATAACACATTACGCAGTTTTAAAAAGTATAATTTCATACATCAGAGTTATAAAACTTAGGAATTTAACTTGATATTAAATATTTTGCAAATATAATCGCCGGATAACGCGACATTCACGAACAGTCTCTATATTTGGTCCACCGCGCGACGGGTGAGCTGATTCTATTACAGATTAGAGTGCGATGGTGGATGATATCTACAATCGTGTACGATTCGATGATCGTTATCACCCATAAGATACGCATTACATCGTGATTTCCACGGTGTGGTAAAAACTGGTAAAAATTGCAAACCCTATTATCCGGATCCTCTAGCAAGGGCATCGTTGTCGGGTAGACACAGCCCAGTATACACAACCCTGCAATCTTGCAACATCCATCTTGGTACCTTTTGACGTTGATCAAAAAGGCCGGAAGGCTGATAACTTTCGATAACTTAATTTTTGGACAATAAATTTTCTAGAAATTACAATGCACTTTTGTTGCAAGATATGATCAGATATTAGTTACTAATATGATTTTATTTCGACTTCGTATAAGTTTTTTCATAATAAGATCTATAAAATTTGTGAGACTGGCAATATATTTTTTATGTTGCATATTTTATTTCATTATTTTCCTTCATCCTACAGTTATAATAATGCATCAAATAAACGGTAATAAATTACATGCGATAATATCTAATGAATTTCTAAAATAATAAAATAATAGAATACAGTTATTAGAAAGATAATTCTATTTACTTTATAATTAAGCAAAATTGCATATTTTTACAATAATACAATAATCTATATTAAAAAAATATATATGGCGAAAGAATTAGAAGTGAAAAATTCATTAATTCTTCATTGTACCCTGTTACAATATTTGTAATTTTTTAATTTTGTATGTATTGTAAAACGTGTAATATGTTGTGCGCGCGATTTTTAGATGCATATGTAAAAAAAAAGCGAACTTGGTTGTCATATTATTCACAACTTCTTCTAGAGCAATTTTATTTTTAAAAACGTATCAATTGTTCAAAGGCTGTTGTAATCTTCGGACCGAGTTACAGCATAGTAATATAAGTACAAGTGAGTCAACAGTTCAAAAAACATATAATGCTCACAATTAGTCTCATGAAAAGTATCAATTTTTGTAAATTCTCAGCTTTCAATTATTTATATATAAATTTCATTTTACTATTTTTTTGCTATCAGCAATTATTTTTCGA
This sequence comes from Acromyrmex charruanus, assembly GCA_017607545.1. Classification (NCBI taxonomy): domain Eukaryota; kingdom Metazoa; phylum Arthropoda; class Insecta; order Hymenoptera; family Formicidae; genus Acromyrmex; species Acromyrmex charruanus. The sequence goes on along the minus strand of JAANIC010000508.1, from coordinate 6,773,148 downwards.
AGTTTTCTCTTAGTCTTGTCGTATTATATAAGTGTAACGTATGTTGTAACAAAGTACTACAACACATATTTTACTTTCTATAAAATAAGTATTGTAATAAAGATATGAATAAACTTGCAAATCCAAAAGAATATAAATAAGAAAATAATCTATGACTCCGATATATACACGTGACATTCATGATACGCGTATGAAAAAAATTCCATTCTCCAATTGTTTTTAACATTGCAGCGAGAAATCTCATTACTATGAAGAATCAAGTTTAATTTAGATAAGTTGCTATAGAATATACATATATGTATGTATTCGAAACGATGCACTCGGTGTCCTCGTATAGCATCATACATATAACGCGAATTACATCAAATATACCAGTGTTGAGGAATCTTTATTGGATGTTCGTGGTTTATAGAGAATCAAGGAGCTACGTATCTCATTGAGATATTCGAAGAATGCCGAACAGATCTTTGGTTTTCTTCGATACAAATGATGCGGAGGTATGAGAAACCGGACCTACACTACACACGCTACTATAAACGCAATGAATTCGAAAAAATTACCTTTAAAATGATTTACTCATCTATCGAAGTGCGAACATCCGATATATGACATCGACGATCACAATGACGTTTCGATTCACAGGGAAATGCACGTGAGGGATTATTGTAATAAGATCTTTAGAATATCTCGGCAAACAGATTTTACTGTCCTACTTTTATATTCTGTAAATAGGTACTGATTGAAGGGACGCCTATCAATTATGTATCTGTAAAAAAAGTCTGTGAAAAAAATAATTTTATAATGGATCAAGATATTAGAATCATATTGAGTTTACTAATTTACTTATTGAGTAAACGACCGCTGTTCCATTTAACGTAATTTTATACAAATACATATGTACTTGCACTGTATGACAGTAGTACATGTCAAAAGATATTTGTAATAATTATTTGAAGTGGCTCTCTCACAAATACATGCATGTACGTACGCACGACACATGTTTCTTATTTCTAATATAGGATAAACTCATTCTTTGTTTATCGAACAAAATTAAATGATTAGATGACTACTGTGTCTAATTGCATCATGTAAAATGTTCTGACAGTCAAATATTTTGAAATAAATATTATATATATTCGTAAATATATATATATAATTAATATTTCTAGATTTGTGACATTTTTATATTGCAATTCAAATATTATAGGAAATTGTTTAGTACAAGATATATGAGAAAAATAAACTGTAAATTCTTTATATTTTTGGAAATATATTATATATTTTTTTCAGTTTAACTATCCTAGTGTTTCTATGATTGTTTAAAATGCAAATTAAATTATATTTAAATTCATAGGCTAAATTTATAAGTTAAATTAACAATAAGAATAATAATGTAAAGAAGAATGGGTAAAATTACTAAAGTTTAGCCTAAACGATGAAATCTTCCTTATAGATGTCTTCTTGCATTTTTTGATGTGCTGAATCATTTGTAAATGTTTATTTCAAACTGATCAGATGGAAACATATTAAAAAAGTAACACATTAAAAGTAGTACTTTCAAAATTTGATCTTTGTAATTTTCAATATTTTTCTATTAGTTTAGCTTGAAATCAGCACGTTAAAAAATACGAAAGAAACATACTTCTATTGTTTAAATTACATATCTTATTCAATGTCTTGGTCAATGAACAAAACTGAGCAATTTTTGTTTTCAACTTTTCACAATCATATTATAAATAAATAAATACCTACGGAAATAATTTTCTTGAATCTGCGACATTGAAATATGAAGATTTTGTATGTTGATATCTGTCAATATTACTGCTTCATTCATCTAATACCTCGTCTAAAAGCTAGACAGATATTGATCGTGGCAGTTATTTTCACATTTTTAGCCGCTCATCCCGTGAGAGAGACCATTCTCTTCTAAAATAGAAGAACGCTTTCGCTCATGTGGATCAAGGTATCAGTAGACAGTAGAGGAGGCGGCATCGAGAAAGCGTCGTCGAAATGGTAGGGGACGAACAAGCGAGACGGAAAGAATAGCCGAATGAGCGCGACGAGGGAAGAATGAGCTTGGAAAAGCGCAAGAGAGCCGGCGCGGCGTGCTCGATAGACAGGAAGAGGAGAGTGTTATTATGAGAAGGCGAGAACACGGTGGCGTCCAATGTCGGTGCAACGAAGATGCCGTGTCAGAACGGAGCAACAGAGTGCGACGTTTCAGGCCTTCGTACTACCAGGAGAACATGCATCGTAGACACGTCGCAGACGAAGGGCATTCTGTCGCTCTTGGCAAGTGGGAAAAAGATGAGAGAAGACGACGAGGAAAGAACGAAAGTATCGGAAAGAGAGGATGACCTGAGGAAAGTGGGAGACGTAGACAAAAAAGAAAGAGAGGGGAGAGAGAGAGAGAGAGAGAGAGAGAGAGAGAGAGAGAGAGAGCGAAGGAAGCTCACTGACACGGTCACGGACGTGAGGCAACGACGGAGAACAGCATCTGGGCGCAACAGGTTGCCTTGATGCTTATTCCGACAAGGGATGCGATCTGGAGAAACTTGACGATGATGCCATGATATACGCGAATGTGAAATAATACGAATCTGAAATTGTAGTTCTGGAATACAGGATAATCCAAGGAAGCGATGAGAAAAATAATAATTCCTATTTTGTTTTGCAAGATGAGTTCTGACAGGATAGAGATGATTCTTCTCGATTGTATTGAATTAATTTTGCCATTTTTGTATCTTAATTAGAATGTTATTGAGAATAAATCTTTGAACATATTTTTATTTTGTTATTGTTTCTTTTTTCTTTCTTTTCTTTTTTTGATAACTTCCTTTTCTTTACTTTGAAATATTTTATTATAATATATATCACATCAAAAACTAGATTTGTTAAACTACCTAACAAATATTTTTATATGCGATAATACAATATGCATTGCAATCGATTTCTTGAATTAAAAAAAAATAAATAAATTTTGTTTTAAATTTTCCAATTTCGAGTTACGTTTCAATAGATGTACTTAGATATACAAAATTCTCATAAGTTCCTAGTGATTAATTTAATGGTGATATATTGCTAAGAATGCAAATTATTAACATTTCATTTTAAACCAAAGATAAAAGTTATACGACAAAAACGAGTATATATTAGTGGGAATTACTTTGTCAGTCGGATCCTTTTCGGACTCGCTAAACATATAATCGTAAAGATCATACGGCTTACCGGTATGTTCACAGTCACGAGTAATTTATGTTTCTGCGCGTTTGCCGACGATGACCAACAATAAAATTTTTGCCGATCGATTTTTCTGGCAAGTTAACAACATAAAACCTGCGGTACCAATTCGCTACGGTTCACTCGCGCCATACGATCCGCTCAATAGATGTGGTTAAACACTTCTACAAACGAACTATACCGATGATTGGGGTATACACAAAAGTTACCATGAAGAGTCAGATACCATGTTTTTTTCTTCCCGGTCGTATATTATTATCGTGCTTTTCGAGGGCAATTTCATCCGAAAAGGACCAAAGAGTTCGCTAATTTCGTCCTGCTCGATTTTGCGCATCACGATCGTACTTAGCCTGATGAATGATCCTCATTGATTGCAAGTTATTATGTCCGTCGAGAAAAGATTCGCAGGTCTTATTGTATTCTCAAGAACAAATATATCTTATAACAACGGTTGTGAATATGAGAGCGAGGTAGATCTGTATGAAGGTAATCTATTACATCGCAACGCAAACTTAACGGATTACTCGTACTTTCGAAGACTTACGTACGTATGCGCATATAGATGCCAATTTATCTGCCGTTAAACACTTCCTCATTAAATCGCGAGCGGAAAAAGCGACTGCTTTTCCAATATAAAAAGACTCGGGTTTTCGTCTCCATTGAGAGTTTTGTTTTTTATTTATCTATAACATTGCCTGTCCGTCATGTAAGAGTTATACGCGCAGCTTCCTCTCATATCTTTCCTTTTCTTATATCTTTCAATATGTGCGTGATGCGCACAAGCGCAGAAGGGTTATCCTCCCTCTCATCCCTATCATCCCTATCATGATATTTTATCGATTACGGTCGCTCTCTTACGATATAACCGATAATTTTTTTTCTCTCCGCTCTGGAGCCTCTTCTTATGTGAGGATGAACGGAGAAGAAAAGAAATTGCGCACGCTTTCCTTGCTTGGCCTTTCTCTCTTGTTCCTCATTTACTTGATCTCTTCTTTTCAATCTCTTCTGTTCCTTTTGTCGAAACACTTGGTTCCATAGATTTCGTAATTATCGTGAGCAAATCGAGGAGCTTCGAGGAATCATATCTTTGTGTTCTAGAATGTTGATACTCACATATAATTGCTGAATGCAAATTATTATTACGCTCAATATTATTAGCGGAAAAGACAATGTTTATAATAATCTTCATGAAATATGTGTAGTTAATGAGACATTTTCCACCCGTCGATCACTAAGAATATTATAGGTTTTCGGATTGATTGCGATAGTCTGTTCTTAGAAGAATAATTTTACACTCGTGATAATACTTTGTACGGCAGTGTCGCATAGAAAAACAGCTCGCTATGACTTCAAATACGAAATCAATTATAAAATACCATGTAAGACCCTCTCTATTAAATGACATTCCACTGGTCGAATCAAGTTTGTCACGGATGAGGAACGATACAATTACTTCGAGTATTCATCCGATCAAAATTCTGAGAATAAATTAACATTCTTTATTAATTTGTATCTTATTCAACAAAGATCGATATACAAATCTTATTCAACAAAGAGCGATATACAGTCGATTACTATTTAGCATATAATTATAATTAAAAGAGTTTAATCAAATAAGCTGTATTTGTAATAAATGTCATTGCTTTTATAATTAATTTGCATTTCATTAATTTAATGATTATATATGTTTTTCTTAATTTTTTTGTAATAAATTCATTTTTTATACGTATACGAACTATACATAGATAAAATCCTAATTAATTGCTATTTTATTCATGTATATAAATTTAGACAAATGAGAATTGCAGTGTATTATTTCATAAAAAATGTGCATTAAGTACCCGCCAATTTCAACAGCCTATATTAATTCGTAAATAATAAAATGTCAAACGAATTTATGCAAGTAATCTTGTTGCTGAAATCATTTGATGGCTTATCTGTCATCAGGTAAAAGCGTGAATAATTCCTATAGAAGCATATAATATATGTACAGGAATTTAATAAAATCAATTTTTTAATTAAAAACTGCATAGCAAATCGGATAAAATAGCGGTAAATTAAACCGTATTCTTTTCATATAAATAAATAAATATCCGAGAAGGACAAAAATTTGGGTATGCACATTGAGAAATGAGTTTGTTATAGGAAATTAAGGGAAAGCAAATGTGATATTTGTTAAAAAAATGATCTATTTGTTACGATTGCAAATTAATTCAATGTAACAAATAATCAATAGTATCGCTAACAAATAAGAGGTTCATATATATATATATATATGAACCTCTTATTTGTTAGCGATACTATTGATTATTTGTTACATTGAATTTTATATATATATATATATATATATATATATATATATATAAAAGTTGTAGACGCAGGTCTCAAATCGTAAGAAATTGATCAATTCTAGTCAAGTATTCTCCCTATATTAGACTGTGCTTGGTCGGTTTTCTACAACTTAAGACTCCACAATCATCTACGAATTCTATGTAAACGTGCTTAAAATCTATCCAAAAGATGGGTTAGATTCTATACATTTTGCTTCGGTTATTAATAATTGGTTGGTATAGCAGACTAGCAGCAATCACAACAAAATTTGTTGTCATTTACCGTATTTACCGATTAAAGATACTGGTGACTCGTTAAATTAACAAAATCCTTTCTCTCAGTGCAATACATTCGTACTATTTATGAACGCTGGCGCAAAATTATTTTTAACGAGTGTAAAGTTTTATACTAATTGAAAATATAATTGTTTCATTAATTATCTTTTTAGCACATAATGAGCAAAATTAACAAACTCCTATCTTAATCAATTAAATAATTCGCAGGATTGTAATTGATTCAAATTTAGTTAGAATAATGTGAGAGTGTACATCATGATATATCTTCTGTAATCGAGAAATGCACGAGTTATAGTTGAAATTATTTTTTACAGCGCGATCCTCTCGCGTGCGATAATCTCATTTATAGAAACAGAAACGCCTAGCAATAAACAAAACCATAATACTTTTAAGTATTTTGAAACAGTGGAACAGTGCCTGGTATTTAACCAAACGCGAGGGCTGCCCTGGAGTATTAACTTATGGAACAGAAATAACAGCTTTCTCTCCTTCTCCCCTTTCGCAGAGAAACTAAAATAAGCCAGGAAATGCAGGATTGTCTGCAACATATGTGGCCGGGTATACCTGATAGAGTGCTTTTCGCGTTGGAAATTTCTATAGGCGAATATATAGTGCGAGATTAGTAGAGAACACGCGTATTTATTTGGTCAACATCGCAAATTATTTATTCGGTATAAGCCTATAACCTTTTGTTTCGCAATAATGGAAGTAAGTTTCTCGAGTTTGAAATTCAAGAAAGATATCAGAATGTTGTGTGATAAATTATTTTATTTTTTTATATGTATTGGAATCGTGCAAATAACGAACTTTGTAATATTACATCGACATGAAGATACTTGTTAAGAGGATACACCTTTTAACATGCAATAAACAAAGTAATAAACAAATTAAGTGCAGCTAATATATGATTCGAAGAAGACATTTCATTAGAACCTATAACTTGCATGGAAAAGTTTGGAAAAATTGAAAAAGCAAATAAAGCAGCCAACAAAATAAATTAATAAATAGATGAAACGAAAAACATTTGTTTACCATTTGTTTACGTAAATGTACATAAATAAATGAAATAAATAAAGCAGTAAATAAGCGAAGCACAAAACTGATTCCTTATATTTTCATAAAATACAAAATGTAATTTTATTCGAAAACAAGTGTAAATGCTAAATCTCGCATCGTTTGCAAGTGTAAAAATCATTTGCGCTGGTTAAATTTTAAATTTTGATAAGTTACACGCGTATTCCATGTACAGACTCGAAAGAATGTATACATAGAACCAAAGGAATTAACATAACCCATTGTCCTAACCGAGCTAGTTGAGATGCCAGGAGAAGATGGCATCTATATATATATATAAAAGCTTGTTACAGTAATCCTTTTTAACTACCGCAAGTGAAGTGCTGTTATAATCGTAAATTGAAAGCAAAGACACTATATGTATACATTTCCATGACTCACGTAAATATTATTACATGTAATAATTCATGTTGTAACATAATTTAATTGGAGTTTCCGTGATGTTTAAGTCACTATTAAATATTATAACAGGAAAGCATTGTCTGACAGCTTAACACGAAATAGATAGAGAAAATAAATAAAACGAAAAATAAATAACGAAATGCAGTTCTCAGGCAGTACAATAAATGTTTATATTATACATATGCAAAGAAGTAAAATAAAAGAAAGAGAAAATAGGTATACTATATAATCGTAGTAGATATTATGGTAACAGTAAAAGTTATGATTGCTATACGATTAAATCACAATATTATGGGGTAATTATTATATATAAAATTATCATTAAAAATAATATTATTCTAATCTGTTAGAAAACAAATAAAATAAGCAATATATAATAAATAATAAGCTAACTAAAAAAAATGTGTTCGAATCTTTGATAAATGTCAGTCATGAGGAGACACATATGTCGTCAATCTGCCCTTCGCGTCTCTCTCAGGACTCACGAGACCATCTCCTGTTTCTCAACATGTGCAAATTGTGCTTGTTGGAATAAACGTTTGCTGGCGAGCAGAGATGAAAACTTTTCTGAAACGGAATTTTCACACGGCTAATGATCAAACCATATGAGAAAGTACGCATTCAAATTGTGACGAGAATTTCATGAATCATTTTGCGAATGAGGGTGCAAACGCGGATATACGTATACGTATATATGTATGTATGTATCAATATCAGTTCTTGATAATATTGCTATATCCTTAAGTGATCTCGATTTGCCTCAAGGAGTGAGATAAATTAGAAAAGAAATCAAAAAGGCTGTGAATTATATTAACGTAATTCTTCATTATTTCAAATAAACATTCTCTATACAACATAATTATTAATTACGTGTTATAGCTTTAACAGGAACGGCGTGATAGAAAGCAAGCAAGAACCACCTCACTCTTTAATTAAAACTCCCTTTAAATGGTTTCGTAATTGGGTACTTCCGTGCGCTTCATAAAAACGGGCTAAACGAAAATCGATTCCCAGCCTAAGAGAAAGAAAGATAGAGAGATAGAGAGAATAAGAAAGAGAGAGAGAGAGAGAGAGAGAGAGAGAGAGAAAGAATTGAGAATTGAGAAACTTGAATTGAAGAAAAAGAAAACCAAGACGAACATTTAGTGTTCTTTATACCTACACGGTAATTGAAGAATGCGTTCAAAAATTATAGATGTGAAAAAACGGAGTATGAATTTGATGCAATGAAAACTAACAGAGACGAAAACAGAATTTTTTAATAACTAACCACGTACTCCTGATGTTCGTCATGCCTGCTGAGAATGAGCCTTGAGACGTATGTGCAGAAATCAGAAAATTCCTTTTCGCGCACTGTTGAGAAAGGAGCCGAAGGAGCGATAACGCGCACCACCTCCACGAACGGGAGTCGGCCACTGACTGAACGTGACTCCGATTCTCTGTGGAACCGGGAGGAGGCTGCGTCGGCCGGTCATGGACCACAGGCCTACGGCCTTCCGATACTGAGGTACGGCAAATTTTGCTTTTGTCCCCTTATCTCACCACGCGTGGCTTCGTATGTCGTTAAATTTTTGACTGATAAATCCATGACATATTAAAATTTCTGCCCTTCAAATTAAATTGAAATATATGGTTACTATTATTTTTAAAACCTCTATAAACCTATCGCAGATTTAGAATTTATAATAATCACGATTATGTAATATAAATGTTTTTATGCTTATAGTTGCCATAGCAATTTTTATTATCACAAAGAAAAAAGATTTACATAAAGTATACGAACGATAATATGACTTTAATATATAAATATGCGTATGAATGAATTATACGACATTGGTTTCACATGAATGAAAAAGACAATGGTAATCTCTATCTTTTTATTTTTTAATAATACGATTTGATAAGAGCAAATAAGTCGTTTTGTTCGAATATACGCATGTATCATTTCTGAGATTAAAATTAGATAAAACAAACATAATAAAGCGTTGAAATTCATATATATTTAAATATTAAATTAATTGCATAATTAATCTTTTTGCTCTATGAAAAATGTAATAAAAAATAGAGTATCAATTATTGTAATTTTTGTTAAACTAAATTTAATTGAAATGTTACTTTTAATTTTTTATTTTTGTACTGCTGACATAATATAAATAAAGAATAAAATAAAATGTATCTATGTTACTTCTTCTTTGTTTATTCCGATATTTTACATAACTTGAAAAGAAAATTATTTTTTATAAGATACGTAAAATGTATATCTTTTACACGTTATTTTTATGCACGAGCATAATGAACGCTAACATAACATAGCCAAACAACTTATTAGATTCTAATATAAACCGTTTAGTAACGCATATTTATAAGGAAATATTGAAATTTTGTGATTTTTTTCAAAATTCATTTATTCATTCATTTATTTATTTAAACGATGGACGTCTTAATGAAGAGTGAGTTGAAGGAATAAGCGATTTGTGAGCGATGGACCGATGCGCGATGACATGTAGAAACGACAAATGAATAACGTAAAACGCGTTTTATAACTCAAATAGTAAGTGGCGTTACTTCTCGTATAACAAATACACATGAATATCACATTAGTAAAGTCAGATTGATTCGAAACAAAATTTATGTCAAAGTTTTATATCTGTATATAACATAATTGTTGAAACAAATTATTTTTTATTGCTATGTTAAATACACTTGCTTTTTTTCCATGTATAGTGCCGTGTAATTACCAAATAAATTAGACTGCACTTTATAAAACAGGATGATATTACCAGAGTTTCGAACAATTTTAAGACGGCAGTAGTGAAATTTATACAGTATAAGATCCAGTATAT